>JALDNG010001218.1:0-45000 GCA_024349245.1 Neodontobutis hainanensis
TGGAGAACATGATCCACTCGGACTTAATGTCTCCAGCCTTCCTCGGAATCTGGTCGAAGCTCTGCCGGAAGTGGGAGTTCCCAACAAACGTTCCCAACAGTCCCTCACAGTACGTTTGGGTCACCACCAGGTGGGGATCAGTTGGTAGCTCCGCCCCTCTCTTCACGAGTGTCCAAGACGTACGGCCGGAGGTCAGATGAAACAACTACAAAGCTCATCATCGATCATCGACCTCAGACCTAGGGTGTCCTTATTTGAACATGGTGTTCGTTATGGACAAACTGGGACTAGCACGGAAGTCCAGTAACAGAACACCGCTCGGGTTCAGATCCGGGGGGCCATTCCTCCCGATCACGCCCAGAACCCCTCCCAGAGACTCCAAGAAAACCGGGTACTCTTCTCCACCATTTGGCCCGTAAGCACAAACAATAGTGAGAGACCTATCCCTGACCCGAAGGCGCAGGGAAGCGACCCTTTCGTTCACCGGGTGAACTCCAACACATGGCGGCGGCTCTGGGGGCCTCTCACCATGAGCAACTCCAGACTAGTGGAGAATCGGTTTCCAGAACCCAAGCTGTAAATGGTAAATGGTGTGCCTTTATATAATGCTTTTTTGTACCTGGCTGTACCAAAGTGCAATTACGCTTCCATTCACACCCTTCACACCTGGGGCCGACAAAAGCACAAGGCGCTCACACCTTCTCCGACCATCACCAAACTCATCATATACATCCACTCTCGCTGAGGCCCCCGCCTTCGACTGCTGCTCACTCCACATTGCACCGGCCCCTTAAGGTCCCTCCTGCAGGTGGTGAACCAACGTCACTCCTTTGGGCCAGGCTCCAGGGTGGGGCCCCGGTCGAGCTATACCGGGCAACGTCACGGTCCTTGATTTATTTGTATTCATAAGGGTTTTGAACTGCTCTTAGTCTGACCCGTTAACTAGGACCCTTGCCTTGGGAGACCCCATATGCCCCAGACCACACAGCTCCTAGGATCATTCAGGCTCAAACCCATCCACCACGGCAAGGTGGCGGTTCAAGGAGGGGTAGACTGACTTCATTTGATTTAACTTCAACAGGGTTGGAACCAATTTAAACATGTCACAATAGAATTTGGACAGATTTTATGTGTTTTTTTTTTTTTTTTTGATTGAAAAATAAACTGGTTCTGATGGTATTTGAACAAGTTTTGAACAGGTTTTGGTGGTCTACAGTGAGTGTGCTGTGGTTTTACCCGCTCGCCTGTCCTTGGAACAGCTCACAGGATCTGAGAGCGGTCCTAGGAGGATAAGTGTTGACTTTTTCTAAAAAAAACAAACACAGGACAAACTTTAGTGTTCACGAAACAAGAGCAACTGTAAATATTAAATATGTTTGTTAGATTAACAGAAAACAGCTTCAAATTCTTTCTGCAAAAGGTGGGTCACAACAAAATAAAGTGGGTCACCAGATAAAACCAGTTTTTAAGTCCATTAAGGTCCAGAACTCAGTGAGAAAAGTGGACTAAAGTCTATTGAGGACTGAACAGTAACATTTTTCTCCTGATATAGACAATATTTAAGACAGAAGTCAGTGTTATGGGAATTGTACGTTCTATATTTCCATCATTATTATTTCTGTTCATTCTGTTCATGCCCTGTCCTTCAACATAGACATATTACCACGTGGCCTCTGGGTCATGGGTCTGTGGAGGCGGTAACCGTCGTCTCCTCCTAAAACACTGACCTGATGGATATAAAGTCCCATGTATTGTTTACCTGGAGAAGCCTGTACCACTGTGACATGTATTTGATTCTCTTTGCAAGGATTAAAATCTGACCTTTCTTTTCAAATCATATAAGGTTTCCTAACTGCATTTGGATGGACTTTAACTGGTTTTACTCGGACTTCAGTAAAACTGGGTACAACTACTGGTTTAACCGGATTTAAACTGGTTAGAACTAGATTTGGTCGAGTTGTGGATTTTTCATGTTTTTGATCTGGGTCTCGGTTCCTAAATCCAGTCCAAAGCCGGTCTTACTGCGGAGAGCGGAGAGGAAGACCCTGAAGAACCTCTGGACGTAGTCCTGTTGGTCCAGTCCGGCCCGGTACAGGTGGACCTGGTGCTGGTCCAGAGGCAGACTTGCAAGGTTTTCCACCTGAGTCCTGTTAAATCTGGGTCCAACCGTGACCACAAAGACGGCCACGCCCCCACACAAGGCCTTCTGGGAAACAAAGTCCAGATGAGTCCAGTCCTCAGAGGGAGTCCCCACCACGGCCAACAGCGCCCTCTGTCTGCGAGGAGGGGCCTTCAGCAGGACCTGCAGAGACCAGAGTTAGACCGGACTAAACCATAGCGCCCTCTGTCTGCGAGGAGGGGCCTTCAGCAGGACCTGCAGAGACCAGAGTTAGACCGGACTAAACCATAGCGCCCTCTGTCTGCGAGGAGGGGCCTTCAGCTCAACCACGACGAGGTTTTTCTCAGACTTACCTGGTCCAGGGCGAAGTCCAGGGCTTGGCCCAGACGTGAAGACCCTCTCTGCTGCTGCAGCCTCTGGTCCAGGTGAGTCCAGATCTCGGCCCGGCTCTGGTACTGCTCCAGACCAAACTCCAGTTTGGGTTTTGTCCCGCTCTGTTGGACCAGTGCCACCCGGACTTGTCCCGAGGAAGGTCTTTGAGGCTGTGGGCTGATCTGTAGCTGCGACACCAGGGACCCCAACAGCTGCTGGATCCCTTTGAACTGGTCCTGCTGGACTTCCCGAGAACCGTCCGCCACCACGACCAAGTCCATGTCCAGCTCCTGAGGTCTGAGTGGGTTCTGGATAAAGGAGCAGGTCTGGGGCGGACTACAGGGGTCTGAGGGAGAACCACAGGGTCAGGAGGAAGTCTGAGAAGGACTACAGGGGCCTGAGATGGACTACAGTAGTCTGGGATGGACTACAGTGGCCTAAGGGGGACGACAGAGGCCTAAGGGGGTCTAGGACGGATACCAGGGTCCTAAAGTGGTCTAGAACGGACTACAGGGGCCTAAGAGGGACTACAGTAGTCTGGGATAGACAAAAGGGTCCTAAAGTGGTCTAGGGTGGACTACAGGGGCCTAAGGGGGACTACAGGGGCTTAAGGGGGTTTACAGGGGCCTAAGGGGGATTACAGGGCCTAAGGGGGACTACAGGGGCCTAAAAGGGACTACAGGGGCCTAAGGGGGTCTAGGATGGACTACAGGGGTCTAAGGGGGACTACAGGGGTCTGGGACGGACTACAGGGACCTAAGAGGGTCTATGATGGACTACAGGGGTCTAGGATGGACTACAGGGGCCTAAGGGGGACTACAGGGGCCTAAGGGTGACTACAGGGACCTAAGGGGGACTACAGGGGTCTAAGGGGACTACAGGGGCCTAAGGGGACTACAGGGACCTAAGGGGGACTACAGGGACCTAAGGGGGACTACAGGGGTCTAGGATGGACTACAGGGGCCTAAGGGGGACTACAGGGGCCTAAGGGGGACTACAGGGGCCTAAGGGGGAATACAGGGGCCTAAGGGGTCTAAGGGGACTACAGGGACCTAAGGGGACTACAGGGGCCTAAGGGGGACTACAGGGACCTAAGGGGGACTACAGGGGCCTAAGGGGGACTACAGGGACCTAAGGGGACTACAGGGGCCTTAGGGGACTACAGGGGCCTAAGGGGGACTACAGGGGCCTAAGGGGGTCTAGGACGGACTACAGGGCCTAAGGGGGACTACAGGGGCCTAAAGGGGACTACAGGGGTCTAAGGGGGACTCCAGGGGTCTGGGACGGACTACAGGGCACTAAGGGGGACTCCAGGGGTTTGGGACGGACTACAGGGGTCTATAACTCTGTTTCCTTCATCAAACACAAACCTCAATGAGTCTAGACCTGGGATTAGTAGGAGCAGGTCTAAGTAGGATCTGTTCTAGGTCTGGCTCTGGTCTCAGGACCTGGTCTCAGGACCTGGTCTAAGTCTGGACTCACTCTGCCTTCTGTCTGGTTCCTGTGGTTTTTACCGTAACAGATGGCACAGCTCTTGACTTTCTGGAGGCCATTGGCTTCGTCTCGACCCAAAACAACGAAGATAGAGTTTCCTGAGTCGTCCACCTGGAACCAGACAAGAGCTTTAGTCCGGTTTTAGCCTGGTTTAGACCGGTTTTAGTCCAGCTTTAGACCTGCTTTAGTCCTGCTTTAGACCGGTTTTAGTCTGGTTTAATTCCGGTTTTAGTCCAGCTTTAGTCCAGTTTTAGTCTGGTTTAGTCCGGTTTTAGACCTGCTTTAGTCCGGTTTTAGTCTTGTTTAGACCGGTTTTAGTCTGGTTTTAGTCCAGCTTTAGTCCAGTTTTAGTCTGGTTTAGTCCGGTTTTAGACCTGCTTTAGTCCTGCTTTAGTCCGGTTTTAGTCTGGTTTAGTCCGGTTTTAGTCTGGTTTAAGTCCAGCTTTAAAACTTCTTTAGTCTGGTTTTAGTCTGGTTTAGTCTGGTTTTAGTCTGGTTTAAGTCTGGTTTTAGTCCAGCTTTAGTCTGGTTTAGTCCGGTTTTAGACCTGCTTTAGTCCGGTTTTAGACCTGCTTTAGTCCGGGTTTTGTCTGGTTTAGTCTGGTTTTAGTCTGGTTTAAGTCCAGCTTTAGACCTTCTTTAGTCCGGTTTTAGTCTGGTTTAGTCCGGTTTTAGTCCTGCTTTAGTCCGGTTTAGTCCGGTTTTAGACCTGCTTTAGTCCGGGTTTAGTCCGGTTTTAGGCCTGCTTTAGTCCGGTTTTAGTCTGGTTTAGTCTGGTTTAGTCTGGTTTAGTCCGGTTTTAATCCGGGTATAGTCCGGTTTTAGTCTGGTTTAGTCCGGTTTTAGTCTGGTTCAGTCCAGCTTTAGACCTGCTTTAGTCCGGTTTTAGTCTGGTTTTAGTCCAGCTTTAGAGCTGCTTTAGTCCGGTTTTAGACTGGTTTAGTCTGGTTTAGTCTGGTTTTAGTCCAGCTTTAGACCGGTTTTAGTCCGGTTTTAGTCTGGTTTAGACCGGTTTTAGTCTGGTTTAGACCGGTTTTAGTCCTGCTTTAGTCCGGTTTTAGTCTGGTTTAGACCGGTTTTAGTCTGGTTTAGTCCGGTTTTAGTCTGGTTTAGTCCGGTTTTAGTCCGGTTTAGTTTGGTTTAAGTCCGGTTTTAGTCCAGCTTTAGTCTGGTTTAGTCCGGTTTTAGACCTGCTTTAGTCCGGTTTTAGTCTGGTTTAGTCCGGTTTTAGTCTGGTTTAGACCGGTTTTAGTCTGGTTTAGTCCGGTTTTAGTCTGGTTTAGTCCGGTTTTAGTCCAGCTTTAGACCTGCTTTAGTCCTGCTTAAGTCTAGTTTTAGTCTGGTTTTATTCCAGCTTTAGTCCAGCTTTAGACCTGCTTTAGTCCGGTTTTAGTCTGGTTTAGTCTGGTTTAGTCCGGTTTTAGACCTGCTTTAGTCCGGGTTTAGTCCGGTTTTAGACCTGCTTTAGTCCGGTTTTAGTCTGGTTTAGTCCGGTTTTAGTCTGGTTTAAGTCCAGCTTTAGACCTTCTTTAGTCCGGTTTTAGTCTGGTTTAGTCCGGTTTTAATCCGGGTTTAGTCCGGTTTTAGTCTGGTTTAGTCCGGTTTAGTCCGGTTTTAGTCTGGTTTAGTCCGGTTTTAGTCTGGTTTAGACCGGTTTTAGTCTGGTTTAGTCCGGTTTTAGTCTGGTTTAGTCTGTTTTTAGTCCGGTTTTAGTCTGGTTTTAGTCTGGTTTAGACCTGCTTTAGTCCGGTTTTAGTCTGGTTTAGTCCGGTTTTAGTCCAGCTTTAGACCTGCTTTAGTCCGGTTTTAGTCTGGTTTAGTCCGGTTTTAGTCCTGCTTTAGACCTGCTTTAGTCCTAATTTAGTCCAGCTTTAGACCTGCTTTAGTCCGGTTTTAGTCAGGTTTAGACCGGTTTTAGTCTGTTTTTAGTCCGGTTTTAGTCTGGTTTAGTCCGGTTTTAGTCTGGTTTAAGTCCGGTTTTAGTCTGGTTTTAGTCTGCTTTAGACCTGCTTTAGTCCAGCTTTAGACCTGCTTTACTCCGGTTTTAGTCCGGTTTTAGTCTGGTGTAGACCGGTTTTAGTCTGGTTTTAGTCCGGTTTTAGTCTGGTTTAGTCCGGGTTTAGTCCAGCTTTAGACCTGCTTTAGTCCTGCTTTAGTCCTGTTTTAGTCTGGTTTTAGTCTGGTTTTAGTCTGGTTTTAGTCCAGCTTTAGAACGGTTTTAGTCTGGTTTAGACCAGTTTTAGTCTGGTTTTAGTCCGGTTTTAGTCCGGTTTTAGTCCTGCTTTAGTCCGGTTTTAGTCCTGCTTTAGTCCGGTTTTAGTCTGGTTTAGACCGGTTTTAGTCTGGTTTAGTCCGGGTTTAGTCCAGCTTTAGACCTGCTTTAGTCCGGTTTTAGTCTGGTTTAGTCCAGCTTTAGACCTGCTTTAGTCCGGTTTTAGTCTGGTTTAGTCTGGTTTTAGTCCGGTTTTAGTCCTGCTTTAGACCTGCTTTAGTCCTGTTTTAGTCCTGTTTTAGTCAGGTTTAGACCGGTTTTAGTCTGTTTTTAGTCCGGTTTTAGTCTGGTTTAGTCCGGTTTTAGTCTGGTTTAGACCTGCTTTAGTCCGGTTTTAGTCTGGTTTAGTCCGGTTTTAGTCCAGCTTTAGACCTGCTTTAGTCCGGTTTTAGTCTGGTTTAGTCCGGTTTTAGTCCGGTTTTAGTCCTGCTTTAGACCTGCTTTAGACCTGCTTTAGTCCTATTTTAGTCCAGCTTTAGACCTGCTTTAGTCCGGTTTTAGTCAGGTTTAGACCGGTTTTAGTCTGTTTTTAGTCCGGTTTTAGTCTGTTTTTAGTCCGGTTTTAGTCTGGTTTAGTCCGGTTTTAGTCTGGTTTAGTCTGGTTTTAGTCCGGTTTTAGTCCTGCTTTAGACCTGCTTTAGTCCTGTTTTAGTCCGGTTTTAGTCTGGTTTAAGTCCGCTTTTAGTCTGGTTTAGACCTGCTTTAGACCTGCTTTAGTCCAGCTTTAGACCTGCTTTACTCCGGTTTTAGTCCGGTTTTAGTCTGGTGTAGACCGGTTTTAGTCTGGTTTTAGTCCGGTTTTAGTCTGGTTTAGTCCGGTTTTAGTCCAGCTTTAGTCCTGCTTTAGTCCGGTTTTAGTCCGGTTTAGTCCGGTTTTAGTCCAGCTTTAGACCTGCTTTAGTCTGGTTTAGACCGGTTTAAGTCCGGTTTTAGTCCGGTTTTAGTCTGGTTTAGTCCGGTTTTAGTCCAGCTTTAGTCCAGCTTTAGTTTGGTTTTAATCTGCTTATATCGATTTTAGTCTGGTTTAGTCCGGTTTTAGTCCTGCTTTAGTCCGGATTTAGTTCAGCTTTAGTCCGGTTTTAGTCCGGTTTTAGTCTGCTTTAAGTCCATCTTTAGACCTGCTTTAGTCCAGCTTTAGACCTGCTTTTGTCCTGCATTGGACCTGCTTTAGTCCTGCTTTAGTCCAGCTTTAGTCCAGCTTTAGTCCTGGTCTCGTCCTGGTCTCGTCCTGGTCTCGTCCTGGTCTCGTCCTGGTCTTGTCCTCAAAGTGTGTTTTGCAGTAGTCCTGTTCTCGTCCTGGTCTCGTCCTGGTCTCGTCCTGGTCTCGTCCTGGTCTCGTCCTGGTCTCGTCCTTGAAGTGTGTTTTGCAGTAGTCCTGGTCTCGTCCTGGTCTCGTCCTGGTCTCGTCCTGGTCTCGTCCTGGTCTCGTCCTGGTCTCGTCCTGGTCTCGTCCTGGTCTCGTCCTGGTCTCGTCCTGGTCTTGTCCTCAAAGTGTGTTTTGCAGTAGTCCTGTTCTCGTCCTGGTCTCGTCCTGGTCTCGTCCTGGTCTCGTCCTGGTCTCGTCCTGGTCTCGTCCTGGTCTCGTCCTTGAAGTGTGTTTTGCAGTAGTCCTGTTCTAGTCCTGGTCTCGTCCTGGTCTCATCCTGGTCTCGTCCTTGAAGTGTGTTTTGCAGTAGTCCTGTTCTAGTCCTGGTCTCGTCCTGGTCTCATCCTGGTCTCGTCCTTGAAGTGTGTTTTGCAGTAGTCCTGTTCTAGTCCGTCCTGAACTCACCTGCAGAGCGTTCTGGACATTCGGGGCGTTCTTCAGGGAGACCACAGCTGGGACGATGCCCAAAGCCCTGAGCTCCATGACGGCTGTGACGATGTCCTCCGTGTCCTGGGACGGACCGTTGGACAGGAACACCGCCACCTTCCGGACCTGCAGGGGGCGACAGAGAGTAACTCGACAGAGGAAAGCCTTTGTCTGTTTCTCGAAGATGGTCAGCACTGGACAGAACCCAGCCTTTCTCATGGAACCTCTTAAAACGTCCTTCGAGTAAGTGCAATATACCGCCGTCCACCAGGGGGCAGGCTCCAAAAACAGAATTAGAAGGAGAAACCCAATGGCGACTTTACAAGTTTAAAAATCTTTACAGCCTTTGATTTACCATTGTTATGTTATCTGAAAACTAGAGTTTTACTCTGCAGTAAAAGCCGAAAAGCCCCGATGTAACTTTTACACTTTTTAAACGTTTTTTTTTTGCTGTAATTTTTTTGTGGTGAATAGGGGAGCAATGGGCGGAAGTAGTCCATATTTTTACAGTCATTGGACAGAACAGACCCAGTCTTTTGAAGAACTTATCTTTCATTTTTCTATTTTGTGAGCTGCTGTCCAATCTTTATGTATAACCGTTTTCAGAGCTCAGATCTCTAAAACTGTTTTAAAACTTCTAAAACTGAGGCACTTGCAGGATTTTTACCTTAACATAACAGCACTTGAGTCATTGTGGTGGGTTAATTGCTAATGTTGCTGTGGGGTCTGTCCCAAACCCCTCCGCTGCCTCACCTTGGATTCAAAAAACTTTGTCTCGGGTTTCACGAGAAAGAAATTTCTTAATGACGCTCCGCACATAAAGACTCGGGCCAGTCAGTCTGAGACATTCATCCTGGCAGGGCCGGCATAAAAGAAGCTCATGGTTAAACGGGACGAGGAGAGAGACGCCCATCACCAGTGAGTTTTTACAACAGTGAGTTTTTAAACGCTACGCCAAAGCTGTAGGGGGAGCTCTATCGAGAAAAAAAAAGCAGAAAAACTGCTATAAACCTGCAAAGTGCCGCTTTAGAGGACGATGAGCCGTGACACAAACTCACTATGGACTGAAAAGTCCCTCCAGACTGGACTGGTGTATAGTTTGAAATATTGATCAGTTTCTCACTGTTGATCTGATACTCACTGTGGCCCCCGACCGAACCCGTTTGAAGACGTTCTGGCCCACAAATCTCATAGCTGCCCCCAGCAGGCGGGGGCTTGTGGTGCGCTCCAGGGCGATGTTGCGGACGGCATCCAGGAGCTGGGCTTTGCGGCGGAAGTCGTGGAACCGGACCAGGTACTTGGTCGTGTTGGTGAACCCGACCACGGCGACCCGAGCGCCGCTGGGACAGTTGCTCTCGCTCACGGACAGGTCGGACAGAAGAGAGAGCAGAGCCGAGCGCTGCCTCTCAAACGCAGCAGTGTTCACGTCCGCCGAAATGTCCAGGGCCAGGACCAGCTCGGTGGGGACGGCCGGGCAGGACACGCCGCCTGGAGGAGTAAAACCTGTCAGACCTGGGATAGAGCTGGCTTAGTTCTAATTTAGACCTGATTGAATCCAGTCCCCACAGTCTGTAGGAGGAAAACAGGTTTTTACACGACTGGTTTTATAGTCCTGAGTGAGCCCTGGTTAGTCCAGATCAAGGACTAAAGATCTGTTAGACCTGGATTAGACCTGGATTAGACCTGGATTAGTCCAGGATTAGTCCAGGATTAGTCCAGGATTAGTCCGGTTTATATTGAACTATAGCTCTTCTATAAGCTGAAGTGCATCATGGGAGCTGTAGTTTTTTTTTTTTTTTTTTTCCAGTTTAAATACAGAGTCCTCTCAGAGAGCAGGGACTCTGGGAGGGTCTGAATAGACCTTGTGCTGTTTTTGGAAACAGATCTAAATGAACAAAAGAATAAACAAAGAGAAAAGCAGAGCTGAATACAAAAATGACTTGTCCTTAAACGGGGCAGGTCCAGTTCGAGGAAAGGTTTGTGAAAACGAGGAGACTCACCGATGGAACAGGCTGCAGAGAAAAGACACTAGAGTCAGTTCAGGATCTGCTGCAGAAAAAAGGGTTTCTATAAAAAAGACTCACCACAGTTTTCTCTGATGTACGAGATCATCTGACACTCCTTTAATAAAAACACAAACACATTATTCTGAGTTTAACCAAAACTGAGACAAGGTTAAACCGACTCACGTTCATCCTTTCCCCTGGACGACCCCTCGGACCCTGGACACAACAGAATTAAGAACAGGCTTTAATCAGAATTACTTCTAATATTTCTCTATAAAACTGTAAAAAGAATGGAGCAGGGGTTAATGAGGAGGAAGTAAGGCTTGGCTCCGAGGCTGTGAAGAAGAGGTGTTACCTTGTGTCCTGGGAATCCTGGCTCTCCTGGACTTCCAGACTTTCCCTTGAGACCAGAGTTTCCCTGAAGAGACATACAAGTTAGAACAAAACCAGGTCTAAACCAGGTCCAAAGAGGACTTAACCCAAAACCTAACTCAGACCAGGACCAGGACTCACCCCTCGACCTCTGTTGCCGTTCCGTCCTGGGAATCCTTTAGGTCCAGGTTCACCGTCTTCTCCCTGAAAAGGAACAGTCCCATATAAACCAGGTCTAAACCAGGTCTAAACCAGGTCTAAACCAGGTCTAAACCAGGTCAAAACCAGGTCTAAACCCGGTCTAAACCAGGACAAAACCATGACAAAACCAGGTCTAAACCAGGTCTAAACCAGGTCTAAACCAGGACTAAACCAGGTCTAAACCAGGTCTAAACCAGGTCTAAACCAGGTCAAAACCAGGTCTAAACCCGGTCTAAACACGGTCTAAACCAGGACAAAACCTAGTCTAAACCAGGTCTAAACACGGTCTAAACCAGGTCTAAACACGGTCTAAACCAGGACAAAACCTAGTCTAAACCAGGTCTAAACCAGGACTAAACCAGGTCTAAACCCGGTCTAAACCAGGACTAAACCAGGACTAAACCAGGTCTAAACCCGGTCTAAACCAGAACAAAACCTAGTCTAAACCAGGTCTAAACCAGGTCTAAACCAGGACTAAACCAGGACTAAACCAGGTCTAAACCAGGACAAAACCCGGTCTAAACCAGGACTAAACCAGGTCTAAACCAGGTCTAAACCAGGTCTAAACCCGGTCTAAACCCGGGACTAAACCAGGACTAAACCAGGTCTAACCCCGGTCTAAACCAGAACAAAACCTAGTCTAAACCAGGACTAAACCAGGACTAAACCAGGTCTAAACCAGGACAAAACCCGGTCTAAACCAGGACTAAACCAGGTCTAAACCAGGTCTAAACCAGGTCTAAACCAGGTCTAAACCTGGTCTAAACCCGGGACTAAACCAGGACTAAACCGGGTCTAAAATGGGACTAAACCAGGTCTAAACCAGGTCTAAACCAGGACTAAACCAGGTCTAAACCAGGTCTAAACCAGGTCTAAACCAGGTCTAAACCAGGTCTAAACCAGGACTAAACCAGGTCTAAACCAGGTCTAAACCAGGTCTAAACCAGGTCTAAACCAGGACTAAACCAGGTCTAAACCAGGTCTAAACCAGGTCTAAACCCGGGACTAAACCAGGACTAAACCAGGTCTAACCCGGTCTAAACCAGAACAAAACCTAGTCTAAACCAGGACTAAACCAGGACTAAACCAGGTCTAAACCAGGACAAAACCCGGTCTAAACCAGGTCTAAACCAGGTCTAAACCAGGTCTAAACCAGGTCTAAACCATGTCTAAACCTGGTCTAAACCCGGGACTAAACCAGGACTAAACCGGGTCTAAAATGGGACTAAACCAGGTCTAAACCAGGTCTAAACCAGGACAAAACCAGGTCTAAACCAGGACTAAACCAGGTCTAAACCAGGTCTAAACCAGGTCTAAACCAGGTCTAAACCAGGACTAAACCAGGTCTAAACCAGGTCTAAACCAGGTCTAAACCAGGTCTAAACCAGGACTAAACCAGGTCTAAACCAGGTCTAAACCAGGTCTAAACCAGGTCTAAACCAGGTCTAAACCAGGTCTAAACCAGGACTAAACCAGGACTAAACCAGGACTAAACCAGGTCTAAACCAGGTCTAAACCTGGTCTAAACCAGGTCTAAACCAGGACTAAACCAGGACTAAACCAGGACTAAACCAGGACAAAACCAGGACTAAACCAGGTCTAAACCAGGACTAAACCAGGTCTAAACCAGGTCTAAACCAGGTCTAAACCAGGACTAAACCAGGTCTAAACCAGGACAAAATGTTAAAGATGTGTTAAAATTAGCATGTGTTCAATAACACTCAAACAATGCATTTGTTTGGTCCAGTATATTTGTGTTGTCCTGACTCACTCACTGACTTACTAAATAACCCAGTCCCATCAGTAAAACTGAAGTCTTGGGGAGGGAGCGTTTATCGGACCTTGATATGTTTTTATGGGACGTCCTGCAGTCGTCCATCACTGGAGGTCACTCTCAGCTCTTAACTCTGAATATTTATTATGAAAATTAAATAAATAATACAGTCTCCAGAGAAAGGTCTGCTTATCTCTGGGTTCGTTCAGCTCTGATCCTGAGGCTCTGTCATCTCAGGTGAGTTTTTCTGCTTTCTCTAAACTCAATCTAAAACTGTGCTAAAAGTAAAAGAACTGAGACTCACCCCTAAACCGGGGTAACCAGGAAAACCCGGGTCTCCCTGTGAACAGAAACAGAAAACACAGCTTAAACCTGAGTGGAAAAGCAAATAAGGATTTAAATCAGACATGAGGAATATTTAGTTAAAGGTGTCGTACCTTGACTCCCTTTGGTCCCTGGGGTCCGTACCCGTCTCTGCCGTCCTGGCCCTGAAACAATCACACAGTCAGCTTATTCTTTCAGGGATTATATCTGAAGAGTTATTACTTAATGAGGTCGACGCTAGAACCATGTTCAGATAAGAGCTGCAGCAGTGGACACAGACGGAGAGCACATAGATACAGTCACAGAGAGTGTTTTTACCGGGGGTCCTCTCGGGCCCTGAGCTCCAGGGACACCCTGTCCTCCTGGGTCTCCTGGCTGGCCCTGAAGAACAGAATAGGAAAAGGAATAGAATTAAAATGTAAAATATATCAGAACACAAATCTTTGCTTCCCTGCGGTGTCGGTTGAAAACAAATACTTCAAGCTTAAATATTGCTGAGCGACTTGTCAGAACATTGAGAATAAGAGCCAAGATGTCTCTGAAAAGCTTTTTACTGCACATCAAATAAGAAGAAAGTAGTGTCAAAAGAAATAGAGCAAGGCTAACACTAACGCTAATGCCAATGCTAACGCCAATGGAAGGCTTGCTAGCTAAGACAACGCCGAATACGACAATGAAACGGGGCTTGAGGCTAGCTCAGGGCTCGCTGCTAATCTGCAACGAGAGGACAGGATAGTTTAACGAGTCACCACCAATATTGTTAGAATCCTAAATATCAAGTTTCATCAAAACTGTAATCAAGCTCTCTGAGAGGTTTGGCAGCATGCTGCAAAGAGTGGGAACCTTTGAACAGCATGTTTCCGACTTGGAGGACGAGTCTGTTGTGAACGCATCACTGCTGGAGTCCTCGGGGGACACACTCAGAAGATAATTAAGAGAATCACAACGTAAGAATTACAGGGCTTAAAGAAGGTGTCGAGGGTAAAGACCCAGTAACTTTCTTTGAGAAACAGAGTTTTGGGCATGCGGACAACCCGTGTTAAGATTGAAAGAACCTATTGTTCAGGACCCCACTGAGACAGGGCAACAAAGTCCTGGTAGGACTTCACAACTACGCCAATATAGTCACAGTATAAATACCTTTTTTATATAGCACTTTTCCCCTGAGGGACTCAAAGTGCTTTACAGAGTCCATTATTCATTCACTCCACAGTCACACACGGCAATTCTTGTGACTACAGCCCCTCCAACCACCACACACACTCACACACATTTATACACAGCTGGAACACCACTGGAGGCAAGGTAGGTTGAGTGTCTTGCCCAAGGACACAACTACAATATGAAAGCTTCCAGTTAAACAATGACCACCTGCGTCCATATTAGTGATTGATAATGGATTCAGCCGGTGCAAGTGAAGCAATGGATTGATTTTCACATCTTAAAAAAAGAATCCAACAAAAGAAAGCCAGCTACTTGCAGCCCTGCATAAAATTCAGCAGGTCACCAAGGAACAGGCCTTCAATGCCCTAGCAGCCTAGGTTCAACAGCTTTCGACGCAGCCTGTCCCACCACCTACACCTGCTCCCACAGCATTAGCAACCCCAGCTGTTGTTTCTCCCGACCCTGACAACGTCCCTGCAGCCGCTGAACCACGAATGGGGTCCCAGAGAAATATGCAGGTGAACCCGGAAGCTGCAGGAGGTTTTGTTCTGGCTCCAGCCACACACCTTTAAGGAGGCTACCAGTAACAGGGACCCACAGAGTGGAGCCAGAGCCAGCTCAGCTGAGCAGGGACCCGCAGAACAGAGCCGGAGGATTCTTCATGACACTTGCACATTTGGTCTGCTGTTTTAGCGCCGCTGGTTCCACCTGATCCGTTTTGACCAATAGGCTGAAGGGGAGGATAGAGCGGTGACCTCACAAACAATAAATGTAATATTTTAGCTAATTCAATTTTTTTACAGAAAAAAATACCATTTTGGTCTCTGCAGGCTCCTGTAGCTGAAACCAGCCGTTTGTTTTTACAGTGCGCTCTTTGGGGGAAATCCTTTCTGGGCTGTAAAGGGGTTTTGGCTGCAATACCTCGAGTGGCCACTAAACTGGCTTCAGGGAAAGGGGGCGGGGCCATGGTAAAGCATAGTGCCAGCATAGTCCCTTACAAAATAAGCCCTGCCCCCGTGTGAGGTCATGGGTCATGAGATCAACCCAAAATTTAAAAACAACTAAAATATAAATGTGAAAATAGAAAAAGTTTTGTTTTCATTTTTATTTGTATATTTGGTAAATATTTAAGACCTTAAGGGTCAACCTCTGTGACCTCTGACCTTTTGTCCGTTTGCTCCGCGGCGTCCTCCAGAACCAGGATCTCCAGCTTCTCCTGGACCTCCCTGAAGGAAACACACAAGTTTAATCAGACTGATTCACATCGAGTCTGCCGCTGAGACAGTAAGACATAAAAGGTCAAAAGGTCAAGCTAAACGCTGTTGATCCGACAGAGGGAGACTCACCTGCTCAGGCTCAGGTAAAGAATTAAAACTGTTAAAAGCAGTCGATTAGAAAGATAGATATACATTTACAAAAGAATAAGCAGGAACTAGAGGCTCACAAAGACCCACAGAGACCCCACAGAGACTCACAAAGACTCACAAAGACCCACAGAAACTCACAGAGACTCACAAAGACCCACAAAGACCCACAGAGACTCACAAAGACTCACAGAGACTCACAAAGACCCACAGAGACTCACAAAGACTCACAAAGACTCACAAAGACCCACAGAGACCCCACAGAGACCCCACAGAAACCCCACAGAGACTAACAAAGACTCACAATGACCCACAAAGACCCACAGAGACCCCACAGCGATCCACAGAGACTCACAAAGACCCACAGAAACCCACAAAGACTCACAGAGACCTACAGAGACTCACAGAGACCTACAGAGACCTACAGAGACTCACAGAGGCCTATAGAGACCTACAGAGACTCACAGAGGCCTATAGAGACCTACAGAGACCCCACAGCGATCCACAGAGACTCACAAAGACCCACAGAAACCCACAAAGACTCACAGAGACCTACAGAGACTCACAGAGGCCTATAGAGACCTACAGAGACTCACAGAGGCCTATAGAGACCTACAGAGACCCCACAGCGATCCACAAAGACTCACAAAGACCCACAGAGACTCACAGAAACCCCACAGCGATTCACAGAGACTCACAAAGACCCACAGAGACCCCACAGCGATCCACAGAGACTCACAAAGACTCACAGAGACTCACAAAGACCCACAAAGACCCACAGAGACTCACAGAGACCTACAGAGACTCACAGAGACCTACAGAGACTCACAAATACCCACAAAGACTCACAGAGACTCACAGAGACTCACAAAGACCCACAAAGACCCACAGAGACTCACAGAGACCTACAGAGACTCACAGAGACCTACAGAGACTCACAAATACCCACAAAGACTCACAGAGACTCACAGAGACTCACAAATACCCACAAAGACTCACAGAGACCCACAAAGACCCACAGAGACTCACAGAGGCTCAGAGAAACAGAGACTCAAATATTCACAGAGTTAAATAATAAAATTCAATCAGTTTTTCTTTGTTTTCTTTGACTTTCTGTGTCTTTTCTGTTTGTGTTTCTGTTTTCTGTGTATTTGTTGTGTTTTCTGTGAATTTGTTGTGTTTTCTGTGTATTTGTTGTGTTTTCTGTGTGTCGTCTGTGTTTTTGTGTGTCGTCTGTGTTTTCTGTGTCGTCTGTGTTTTGGTGTCGTCTGTGTTTTTTGTGTCGTCTGTGTTTATTGTGTATTTGTTGTGTTTTCTGTGTTTTCTGTGTATTTGTTGTGTTTTCTGTGTTTTCTGTTTGTTGTGTTTTCTGTTTTCTGTGTATTTGATGTGTTTTCTGTGTTTTTGTGTTTACCGTGTTTGGTGTTTTTTGTGTTTTTTGTGTTTTTTGTGTTTTCTGTTTTTGGTGTTTTCTGTGTTTGCTCTGGTGTTTTCTGTGCCTCTGCCTTCCGTGCATTTGCTGTGTTTTTTGTGCCTTGTGTATTTGTGTTTTCTGTGTTTTCTGTGTTTGTTGTGTTTTCTGTTTTCTGTGTATTTGATGTGTTTTCTGTGTTTTTTGTGTTTACCGTGTTTGGTGTTTTTTGTGTTTTCTGTTTTTTGTGTTTTCTGTTTTTTGTGTATTTGTTGTGTTTTCTGTGTTTTCTGTGTTTTCTGTGCATTTGTTGTGTTTTGTGTTTTCTGTGTGTCGTCTGTGTGTCATCTGTGTTTTTGGTGTCGTCTGTGTTTTTGGTGTCGTCTGTGTTTTTGGTGTTGTCTGTGTATTTGGTGTGTTTTTGTGTTTTCTGTGTATTTGATGTGTTTTCTGTTTTCGGTGTATTTGATGTGTTTTCTGTGTTTTTTGTGTTTGTTGTGTTTTCTGTTTTCTGTGTATTTGATGTGTTTTCTGTGTTTTTTGTGTTTTCTGTGTATTTGATGTGTTTTCTGTGTTTTTTGTGTTTTCTGTGTATTTGTTGTGTTTTTTGTGGTTTTTGTGTTTTCTGTGTATTTGTGTTTTCTGTGTTTTTTGTGTTTTCTGTGTTGTCTGTGTTTTGTGCCTCTGTCTCCAGTGCATCTGTTGTGCCTGTGCATCTGTTGTGTGCCTTTGTGCCTCCTGTGCCTTTATGCCTCCTGTGCCTCCGTGCCTTTGCGTGCCTTTGTGCCTCCTGCATCTGTGCCTTTGTGCCTCCGTGCATCTGTGTGCCTTGTGCCTCCTGTGCATCTTAGTGCCTTGTGTGCATCTGTTGTGTCTTGTGTCTTTGTGCCTTTGTGCTCAATCGTGGTCTCAGGCCTTTGTGTCTGCACTTTGTCTCTGCCTCTGTGCCTTTGTCTCTCTGCCTCCGTGCCTTTGTCCCGTGCCTCTGTGCCTTTGTCTCTCTGCCTCCTGTGCCTTTGTCTCTCGTGCCTCTCTGTGCCTTTGTCTCTCTCGTGCCTCTGTGTCTTTGTCTCTCTGCCTCTGTGCCTCTGTCTTGTGCCTTTGTGTTTTCTGTCTTCCGTGCATCCGTTGTGTTTTTGTCTCCGTGCATTTGTTGTGCCTTTGTGTTTTCTGTGCATTTGTTGTGCCTCTCTGTGTTTTTGTGTTTTCTGTGTTTTTTGTGTTTTTTGTGTTTTCTGTTTTCAGTGTATTTGTTGTGTTTTTTGTGTTTTCTGTGTTTTTTGTGTTTTCTGTGTATTTGTTGTGTTTTCTGTGTTTTCTGTGTTTTCTGTGTATTTGTTGTGTTTTGTGTTTTTTGTGTTTTTTGTGTCTTTGTGCTCAATCGTGGCTCCATCGTGGCTCAATCGTGGCCTGGTGTCTTTGTGCCTCCTGTGCCTTTGTGCCTCTGTCTCTCGGTGCCTCCTGTGCCTCCTGTCTTCTGTGCCTTGTGCCTCTGTCTCTCCGTGCATCTGACGTGCCTCCGTGCCTGTGCCTGGTCAGTGCCTCTCTTCTCCGTGCATCTGATGTGCCTCTCCGTGCCTTGTGTGCCTCCGTGCATCTGTTTGTGCCTGTGCCTTTGTGCCTCCTGTGCATCTGTTTCGCCTCTGTGCATCTGCTGTGCCTCCGTGCCTTTGTGCCTCCGTGCCTCCGTGCCTCTTTATGCCTCTGTCTCCGTGCATCTGCTGTGCCTCCGTGCCTCCGTGCCTTGTGCCTCCGTGTTTCTGTGTATTTGTTGTGTTTTCTGTTTTCTGTGTTTTCTGTATTTTCTGTGTTTTCTGTGTTTTCTGTATTTGTTGTGTTTTCTGTGTTTTCTATATATGTTTTCTGTAATAATAATAATTTTTTTTATATAGCGCTTTTCCACCTACTGTGTAGGCACTCGCGCTTTACATACATTAAACTATTACCAGAGTTACAGAACTTCACTGGAGGCAATGTAGGTTAAGTGTCTTGCCCAAGGACACAACGACAGTATGCGGGGGAGAGCGGGATGTTATGATGTTTTGGGATGTTTCGAGCGGGGATTGATCCGCCCATCTGCCGGTCGAAGGATGTCCGCTCTACCCACTGAGCTATACAGTATCTGTTGTGTTTGTGTTTTCTGTGTATCTGTTGTGTTTTCTGTTTTTTGTGTTTTCTGTGTTTTTTGTGTTTTCTGTGTATTTGTTGTGTTTTCTGTGTTTTCAGTGTTTTCTGTGTTTTCTGTGTTTTTTGTGTTTTTTGTGTTTTCTGTGTATTTGTTGTGTTTTCAGTGTTTTCTGTGTTTTCTGTGTATTTGTTGTGTTTTCTGTGTTTTCAGTGTTTTCTGTGTTTTCTGTGTATTTGTTGTGTTTTCTGTGTTTTCAGTGTTTTCTGTGTTTTCTGTGTATTTGTTGTGTTTTCTGTGTTTTCAGTGTTTTCTGTGTTTTCTGTGTATTTGTTGTGTTTTCTGTGTTTTGTTGTGTTTTCTGTGTTTTTTGTGTATTTGTTGTGTTTTCTGTGTTTTCTGTGTTTTCTGTGTATTTTTTGTGTTTTCTGTGTTTTCTGTGTATTTGTTGTGTTTTCTGTGTTTTTGTGTTTTTTCTGTGTTTTTGTGTTTTCTGTGTTTTTGTGTTTTCTGTATTTATTTGTGTATTTCTGTGTTTTCTGTGTTTTCTGTGTGTTTTCGTGTTTTCTGTGTATTTTTGTGTTTTCTGTGTTTTTGTGTTTTCTGTGTTTTCTGTGTGTTTGTTTCTGTATTTGTGTGTTTTTGTGTTTTTGTTGTTTGTGTCTGTGTACCGTGCATCTGTGTGCCTCTGTGTTTTTGTGTTTCTTGTGTTTTCTTGTGTGTTTCGTGTTTTGTGTTTTCTGTGTTTTGTGTTTCTGTGTTTTGTGTGTATTTTTGTGTTTTCTGTGTTTTGTGTTTTTGTGTTTTCTGTTTTTTGTGTATTTGAAGTGTTTTCTGTGTATTTGTTGTGTTTAAGTGTTTTGTGTTTTCTGTGTATTTGTTGTGTTTTCTGTGTTTTCTGTGTATTTGTTGTGTTTTCTGTGTTTTTTGTGTTTTCTGTGTATTTGTTGTGTTTTCTGTGTATTTTTGTGTTTTCTGTGTATTTGTTGTGTTTTCTGTGTTTCTGTGTTTTTTGTGTTTTCTGTTTTTGTGTTTTCTGTGTATTTGTTGTGTTTTTGTGTTTTCTGTGTGTTTTTTGTGTTTTCTGTGTATTTGTTGTGTTTTTTGTGTTTTCTGTTTTTTGTGTTTTTTGTGTTTTGTGTTTTTTGTGTTTTCTGTGTTTTTTGTTTTTTGTGTTTTCTGTGTTTTTTGTTTTTGTGTTTTTGTGTTTTCTGTGTTTTCTGTGTTTTCTGTTTGTGTTTTTTGTGTTTTGTTTTCTGTGTATTTGTTGTGTTTTTGTGTTTTCTGTGTATTTGTTGTGTTTTCTGTGTTTTTGTTGTGTTTTCTGTGTTTTTGTTTTTGTGTTTTCTGTGTTTTTGTGTTTGTGTTTTCTGTTTTTTGTGTTTTCTGTTTTTTGTGTTTTCTGTGTATTTGTTGTGTTTTCTGTGTTTTCTGTTTTTTGTGTTTTTTGTGTTTTCTGTGTTTTCTGTGTATTTGTTGTGTTTTCTGTTTTTTGTGTTTTCTTTGTATTTGTTGTGTTTTCTGTGTTTTCTGTTTTTGTGTTTTTTTTGTGTTTTCTGTGTATTTGTTGTGTATTTCTGTGTTTTCTGTGTATTTGTTGTGTTTTCTGTGTTTTTCTGTGTTTTGTTGTGTTTTCTGTGTTTTGTGTATTTTTTGTGTTTTGTGTTTTCTGTGTTTGTGTCTGTGTTTTGTGTGTCTGTGTTGTCTGTGTTTTTGTGTTTTGTGTTTTCTGTGTTTTCTGTGTTTTCTGTGTATTTGTTGTGTTTTCTGTGTTTTGTGTGATTTCTGTGTTTTCTGTGTTTTCTGTGATTTTTGTGTTTTCTGTGTTTCTGTGTTTTTGTGTTTTCTGTGTTTTCTGTGATTTTTGTGTTTTCTGTGTTTTCTGTGTATTTTTGTGTTTTCTGTGTTTTTTGTGTTTTCTGTGTTTTCTGTGTATTTGTTGTGTTTTCTGTGTATTTGTTGTGTTTTCTGTGTATTTGTTGTGTTTTCTGTGTTTTTTGTGTTTTCTGTGTTTTTTGTGTTTTTTGTGTTTTTGTGTTTTTGTGTTTCTGTGTTTTTCTGTTCGTTGTGTGTTTTCTGTGTATTTTGTGTTGTGTTCTGTGCATTTGCTGTGTCTTTACCTCTGTATGTATTTGTGTGTTTTTGTGTTCTGTCTGTGTTGTTGTGTTTTTGTGTTCTGTATTTCTGTGTTCTGTGTTTTTCTGTTCTGTGTTTTGTCTGTGTTTATGTGTTGTGTTTTTTGTTTTCTGTGTATTTGTTGTGTTTTTTGTGTTTTCTGTGTATTTGTTGTGTTTTCTGTGTTTTTTGTGTTTTCTGTGTTTTTTGTGTTTTTTTTTGTTTTCTGTTTTCAGGGTATTTGTTGTGTTTTTTTGTGTTTTCTCTGTATTTGTTGTGTTTTCTGTGTTTTTTGTGTTTTCTGTGTTTGAATGTTTTTTGTGTTTTCTGTTTTCAGTGTATTTGTTGTGTTTTCTGTGTTATTTGTTGTGTTTTTTGTGTTTTCTGTGTTTTTTGTGTTTTCTGTGTTTTTTGTGTTTTCTGTGTATTTGTTGTGTTTTCTGTGTTTTCTGTGTATTTGTTGTGTTTTCTGTGTTTTCTGTGTTTTCTGTGTTTTCTGCGTATTTGTTGTGTTTTCTGCGTATTTGTTGTGTTTGTTGTGTTTGTTGTGTTTTGTGTGTATTTGTTTTGTTTTGTGTGTTTTTTGTGTTTTTTGTGTTTTTTGTGTTTACCGTGTTTACCGTGTTTGGTGTATCTGTTGTGTTTTTTGTGTTTTTTGATTTCTGTGTATTTGTTGTGTTTGTGTTTTCTGTGTATTTGTTGTGTTTGTTGTGTTTTTTGTGTTAACTGTTTTTTAGTGTATTTGTTGTGTTTTTTTGTGTTTTCTCTGTATTTGTTGTGTTTTCTGTGTTTTTTGTGTTTTCTGTGTTTTTTGTGTTTTGTGTGTATTTGTTGTGTTTTTTGTGTATTTTGTGTTTTCTGTGTTTTCTGTGTTTTCTGTGTATTTGTTGTGTTTTGTGTGTATTTGTTGTGTTTTGTGTTTTTGTGTTTTTGTGTTTATCGTGTTTACCGTGTTTGGTGTTTTTTGTGTTTTCTGTGTTTTTTGTGTTTTCTGTTTTCGGTGTTTTCTGTGTTTTCTGTTTTTGTGTTTTTTGTGTTTTCTGTTTTCTGTGTATTTGATGTGTTTTCTGTGTTTTTTGTGTTTGTTGTGTTTTCTGTTTTCTGTGTATTTGATGTGTTTTCTGTGTTTTCTGTGTATTTGTTGTGTTTTATGTGTTTTTTGTGTTTTCTGTGTATTTGTTGTGTTTTTGTGTTTTTTGTGTTTTCTGTGTTTTCTGTGTTTTTTGTGTTTTCTGTTTTCAGTGTATTTGTTGTGTTTTCTGTGTATTTGTTGTGTTTTCAGTGTTTTTTGTGTTTTCTGTGTTTTTTATGTTTTCTGTGTTTTCTGTTTTTTTGTGTTTTTTGTGTTTTCTGTGTATTTGTTGTGTTTTTTGTGTTTTCTGTGTATTTGTTGTGTTTTCTGTGTATTTGTTGTGTTTTGTGTTATTTGTGTTTTTTGTGTTTACCGTGTTTACCGTGTTTGGTGTTTTTTGTGTTTTCTGTGTTTTTTGTTTTCGGTGTTTTCTGTGTTTTCTGTTTTTTGTGTTTTCTGTGTTTTCTGTTGTGTTTTTGTGTTTTTGTTTTCTGTGTATTTGTTGTGTTTTTTGTGTTTTCTGTGTATTTGTTGTGTTTTTTGTGTTTTTTGTTTTCTGTGTATTTGTTGTGTTTTTTGTGTTTTCTGTGTTTTGTGTTTTCTGTGTTTTTTGTGTTTTCTGTTTTCAGTGTATTTGTTGTGGTTTTTTTGTGTTTTCTCTGTATTTGTTGTGTTTTCTGTGTTTTTTGTGTTTTCTGTGTTTGAATGTTTTTTGTGTTTTCTGTGTTTTTTATGTTTTCTGTGTTTTCTGTGTTTTTTGTGTTTTCTGTGTTTTTGTGTTTTCTGTGTTTTCTGTGTATTTGTTGTGTTTTCTGTGTTTTCTGTGTATTTGTTGTGTTTTCTGTGTTTTCTGTGTATTTGTTGTGTTTGTTGTGTTTGTTGTGTTTTGTGTGTATTTGTTGTGTTTTTTGTGTTTTTTGTGTTTTTTGTGTTTACCGTGTTTACCGTGTTTTTGTGTTTTCTGTGTTTTCTGTTTTCGGTGTTTTCTGTGTTTTCTGTTTTTTGTGTTTTTTGTGTTTTCTGTTTTCAGTGTATTTGTTGTGTTTTCAGTGTATTTGTTGTGTTTTCTGTGTTTTTTGTGTTTTCTGTGTATTTGTTGTGTTTTTGTGTTTTCTGTGTTTTTGTTTTCTGTGTTTTTGTGTTTTCTGTGTTTTCTGTGTTTTCTGTGTTTTCTGTGTTTTTTGTGTTTTCTGTGTTTTCTGTGTATTTGTTGTGTTTTCTATGTTTTCTGTGTTTTTTGTGTTTTCTGTGTTTTCAGTGTTTTTCCAGAAGTTTACTCAGACCTGATCCTGGACGAGCTCAGTTCATCAGGCGCTGCTCTGTGTGTCCCAGGTCACTATGACCCTATGTGTCTGTTTCACCTCTGCCCGAGTCATGTGATCAGTTCTGACCAAAGCTCAGAGGCATCTGTTTTTTCTGACAGAATTGTGTTGAAACATGAGTTTGTCTAAAACATAAACTTCTATAAATGCATCTAAAGTGAGAATGTTTGACCTGAGACATTTCACAGACATGCTGATGTTAGACCCAAGAGCAGTAACTCTGGCTCTAAAAGTCTAAAAACAAATTAATATATCATCTTCTGGTGCGCCAACAATAAACCTTTCTAAACCGACCTCAAAGGTAAGTCCAGGACTCACCTGAGGTCCAGGTAGACCAGGGATCCCTTTGGGGCCAGGCTGACCCCGCGTTCCTCTGGGACCCTTCAGAGAGAGAGAGTTAGTCCAGATAAAACCTGGTTCAGTCCTGGTTGAGTCCAGGTTCTGTCCTGGTTTTACCTGAGGTCCAGAGGGTCCTGGAATCCCCTGTAGACCTGGGTCTCCTGCACTTCCTGCTGCTCCCTGAGAGAGCAACACTTTATTAAAGCACAGTCAGGTTTGTGTGGGACATTAATGTCAAATATAATAAATCCTTGACCTGTTCACCAGGAGGCCCTCGTCGTCCGTCTGGACCCTGGTCAGAAACAGAACGGAGCGGGTCAGAACTTATTTATTCAAAATCAAAAAACTATTATGTTCCAGTGATTAAAAACTCACAGGTTTCCCCACAGTCCCACTCTCTCCAGATTCACCGTCTACTCCTGGACCTCCCTGTGAATCAAAAAATATATTTAACACAAAAACTTCAGGTTTAACTTTTGTCAAAGAAGGAAGGCCACAGAGTCTCACCGGTAAACCAGGGTTTCCAGGTTCTCCTTTGGGTCCTCGTGTGGTGTTGTCAGCGCCTGGTTCTCCCTGTCAGACCAAACTCAGAGTTTAGAGAAGTCAGACCAAACTCAGGGTTTAGAGAAGTCAGACTAAACTCAGGCTTTAGAGAAGTCAGATTAAACTCAGGGTTTAGAGGAGTCAGACTAAACTCAGGGTTTAGAGGAGTCAGACTAAACTCAGGGTTTAGAGGAGTCAGACTAAACTCAGGGTTTAGAGGAGTCAGACTAAACTCAGGGTTTAGAGAAGTCAGACCAAACTCAGAGTTTAGAGGAGTCAGACTAAACTCAGGGTTTAGAGGAGTCAGACTAAACTCAGGGTTTAGAGGAGTCAGATTAAACTCAGGGTTTAGAGGAGTCAGATTAAACTCAGGGTTTAGAGGAGTCAGACTAAACTCAGGGTTTAGAGGAGTCAGACTAAACTCAGGGTTTAGAGGAGTCAGACCAAACTCAGGCTTTAGAGAAGTCAGACCAAACTCAGGCTTTAGACAAGTCAGACCAAACTCAGAGTTTAGAGAAGTCAGACCAAACTCAGGGTTTAGAGAAGTCAGACCAAACTCAGAGTTTAGAGAAGTCAGAACAAACTCAGGGTTTAGAGAAGTCAGACCAAACTCAGGCTTTAGACAAGTCAGACCAAACTCAGGCTTTAGAGAAGTCAGACCAAACTCAGAGTTTAGAGAAGTCAGACCAAACTCAGGGTTTAGAGAAGTCAGACTAAACTCAGGCTTTAGAGAAGTCAGATTAAACTCAGGGTTTAGAGGAGTCAGACTAAACTCAGGGTTTAGAGGAGTCAGACTAAACTCAGGGTTTAGAGGAGTCAGACTAAACTCAGGGTTTAGAGGAGTCAGACTAAACTCAGGGTTTAGAGGAGTCAGATTAAACTCAGGGTTTAGAGGAGTCAGACCAAACTCAGAGTTTAGAGGAGTCAGACTAAACTCAGGGTTTAGAGGAGTCAGACCAAACGCAGAGTTTAGAGAAGTCAGACCAAACTCAGGCTTTAGAGAAGTCAGATTAAACTCAGGGTTAGTCCACTTTAAACATAGACTTCAGAGAAAAGTCCAGAGGTTCCTCAAAAACAGAAACCTTCACTAAAGTAGAACTAAAACCAGATCTAAACCAGGACTTAACCGGGTCTAAACCAGGTCTAAACCAGGTCTAAACCAGGTCTAAACCAGGTCTAAACCAGGTCTAAACCAGGTCTAAACCAGATCTACACCAGGTCTACACCAGGACTAAACCAGGTCTAAACCAGGACTGAACCAGGACTAAACCTGGACTAAACCAGGTCTACACCAGGACTAAACCAGGTCTAACCAGGTCTAAACAAGGTCTACAACAGGTCTAAACCAGGTCTAAACCAGGTCTAAACCTGGACTAAACCAGGACTAAACCTGGACTAAACCAGGACTAAACCTGGACTAAACCAGGACTAAACCAGGTCTAAACCAGATCTACACCAGGTCTACACCAGGTCTAAACCAGGTCTCAAACAGGTCTAAACCAGGACTAAACCAGGTCTAAACCGGGACTAAACCAGGTTTACACCAGCTCTAAGCCAGGTCTACACCAGGACTAAACCAGGTCTAAACCAGGTCTACACCAGGTCTACACCAGATCTACACCAGGTCTAAACCAGGTCTACACCAGGTCTAAACCAGGACTAAACCAGGACTAAACCAGGACTAAACCTGGACTAAACCAGGTCTAAACCAGGTCTACACCAGGTCTACACCAGATCTACACCAGGTCTAAACCAGGTCTACACCAGGTCTAAACCAGGACTAAACCAGGACTAAACCAGGACTAAACCTGGACTAAACCAGGACTAAACCAGGTCTCAAACCGGTCTAAACCAGGACTGAACCAGATCTATACTAGGACTAAAGCAGGACTAAAGCAGGTCTAAACCAGGTCTACACCAGGTCTAAACCAGGACTAAACCAGGTCTACACCAGGTCTAAACCAGGACTAAACCAGGTCTACACCAGGTCTAAACCAGGTCTAAACCAGGTCTAAAACCAGGTCTACACCAGGACTAAACCAGGTCTAAACCAGGTCTAAACCAGGTCTACACCAGGTCTACACCAGGTCTAAAACCAGGTCTAAAACCAGGTCTAAAACCAGGTCTAGACCAGGTCTAAACCAGGTCTAAACCAGGTCCACACCAGGTCTACACCAGGTCCACACCAGGTCTAAAGCAGGTCTACACCAGGTCTACACCAGGTCTACACCAGGTCTACACCAGGTCTACTCCAGGTCTACTCCAGGTCTACACCAGGTCTACACCAGGTCTACTCCAGGTCTACTCCAGGTCTACTCCAGGTCTAAACCAGGTCTACTCCAGGTCTACTCCAGGTCTACACCAGGTCTACACCAGGTCTAAACCAGGTCTACACCAGGTCCACACCAGGTCTAAAGCAGGTCTACACCAGGTCTACACCAGGTCTACACCAGGTCTAAAACCAGGTCTAAAACCAGGTCTAAAACCAGGTCTAGACCAGGTCTAAAGCAGGTTTACACCAGGTCTACACCAGGTCTACACCAGGTCTAAAACCAGGTCTAAAACCAGGTCTAAAACCAGGTCTAGACCAGGTCTACACCAGGTCTACTCCAGGTCTAAAGCAGGTCTACACCAGGTCTACTCCAGGTCTACTCCAGGTCTACACCAGGTCTACACCAGGTCTACACCAGGTCCACACCAGGTCTACACCAGGTCTACTCCAGGTCTACACCAGGTCTACACCAGGTCTAAAGCAGGTCTACACCAGGTCTACACCAGGTCCACACCAGGTCTACACCAGGTCTACTCCAGGTCTACTCCAGGTCTACTCCAGGTCTACACCAGGTCTACTCCAGGTCTACACCAGGTCTAAACCAGGTCTACACCAGGTCTACTCCAGGTCTACACCAGGTCTACTCCAGGTCTACACCAGGTCTAAACCAGGTCTACACCAGGTCTACACCAGGTCCACACCAGGTCTACACCAGGTCTACTCCAGGTCTACTCCAGGTCTACACCAGGTCTACTCCAGGTCTACACCAGGTCTAAACCAGGTCTACACCAGGTCTACTCCAGGTCTACACCAGGTCTACTCCAGGTCTACACCAGGTCTAAACCAGGTCTACACCAGGTCTACTCCAGGTCTACACCAGGTCTACTCCAGGTCTACTCCAGGTCTACTCCAGGTCTACACCAGGTCTACTCCAGGTCTACACCAGGTCTACACCAGGTCTACACCAGGTCTACTCCAGGTCTACACCAGGTCTACACCAGGTCCACACCAGGTCTAAAGCAGGTCTACACCAGGTCTACACCAGGTCTACTCCAGGTCTAGACCAGGTCTACTCCAGTCCGAGGACTGAAGAGTTCGTCTGAGGAGAACTGTCGGTGATAAATCTCTGCAGACGTTTACACTTTTTGGATTTATGGAGTTTAATTATCTCTAAATGAAAACAGTTCCTGTTTCACAACATCTTCCTCTCGACGCGTCAGAGCCAAGACCCTAACCTCGAGGAAAACCTCTGAGACGAGTCACTCCAACAGCAGCTCTCCGAGTCCAGATCTGGACCTGAGCCAGTCCAGATCTGGACCTGAGCCGAACCTGAGCTAGACCTGAGCCGGACCTGAGCAGGACCTGAGCTGGACCTGAGCAGGACCTGAGCCTGACCTGAGCCTGACCTGACCTGGACCTGAACTGGACCTAACCCGGACCTGAGCTGGACCTGAGCCTGACCTGACCTGGACCTGACCTGGACCTGAACTGGACCTGAGCTGGACCTGAGCTGGACCTGAGCTGGACCTGAGCAGGACCTGAGCCTGACCTGAGCTAGACCTGAGCCAGACCTGACCTGGACCTGAACTGGACCTGAGCCTGACCTGGACCTGAGCCAGACCTGAGCTGGCCCTGGACCTGGCCCTGGCCCTGGACCTGGCCCTGGACCTGGCCCTGGACCTGGCCCTGGCCCTGGCCCTGGCCCTGGCCCTGGACCTGGCCCTGGACCTGGCCCTGGCCCTGGCCCGGTTCTAGCTGGACTGAGTGAGTCTGAGTTGAAGCTGATCCACAGTAGGACCTTGACTTTTACAGCAGCTCAACATCAGACTTCTTTTATTTCTTTCATAAAGAGTTTCTTTAAAGAAGAACAGACTGAGATAAATATACCTCGAGTTGGTGTCACTCACCGGATCTCCTCTGAGTCCTCGCTGTCCTTTAAGCCCCGCCTCTCCTCTGATTCCAGGGATCCCCTAGGAACCACAGGACGTCACAACTGTCAATCAAACTGTAGAGGTCAGGGTTCAACAACGAGCCTATGTAGGTCATAAAAAACTGCATAAACCAGGTTTAATCCTTGGCCCAAAACATATTTGTGTCCTTTCTTTTTGAGTCTGCTCGTTCTCCCTGTGCTCGGGTTTCCGGGTACTCCGGTTTCTCCCACCAACATCAAAACCGGCCGGGCGCCCCCTGGGGGTGGCTACCGACTTGGAATTCCCCCACGCGACCATAAAAGGGACAATAAAGAAATATTTGACTGAAAGCAGGATTTAAACTGGTTTAAATGTAAACCTTGTTGCTGCTTTAGATTTAAATTAAACGTGTTAATTAATCGGACAAAGAGGAAGCTACATGTAAATACTTTGTGTATTTTATATTTCATATTTGAAAAGTGGCTGAGCAGTAGTTACAGAGTCTCCAGGGCGTCCTTTGTCTCCTTTGGCTCCTTCTTTTCCAGTGTCTCCCTGAAAAAAACAGAAAACACACACATTTTATCAGCGTTTGGTCTGAGATCTGTCGAAATCTGTGACGGGCCTCTTCCTGGTGACAGCCCTCGTCTCCAGAATAAACACAGAGCGGGATATTAACCCTCGACAGACAAATGCAGAGGAATAAACAGAAGACTGTAGCTGAGAGCGTTCCGTTTAAAAAAACACAGATGAAAACAGAACACAGATGAAGCCTGCTCCAGAACAATCCACAAAACGTATGATTAAACACTGTCTGAGATCGATTATGAGCTTATGATCAGCTTTTCACAACAAAGGATCTCTCATCATCACTATTATGTATTTATTATGTTTGAAAAGTGTGCAATAAGAATTAAGTGGATTGGATAATATTTATCAAACCAGTGTCAGATGTATTTGTCATAAAGTGAGAGGCTGGATTATGGTTTAGGAAGCTGATCATAATTCATTAAAAACAGGGGTCGGGTCGTGAGGGCAGCAGTCTAAGCAGAGACCCCAGACACTTCCTGAGTTCCCACCGGAGCACGTCCAGTCTGCCCATGGGTCAGGAGCTGTTCATTTAATCTTTCAGTCTGAAAGTCTTAATTGTAATGTCACTTTCAGTTCATGATTATCTGTTCTGCTCTTCGGACTTGAGTTGGACTTTTTATGCTTTCAGCATATTTTTATTCAGAAAGCTTTTCTAGATAATGTTACAAAAATAAACTTTGTCTAAAACAATACATTTCTGAGCTCTTAATAAGCAAAGTAAAAACCTTTATTCATTCATTCAGATGAATCCTGACTTCACTATTTTAATCGTTAGATAGCTCTAATCTTAAAACAATCTCACTGAAAGATTCTCTTCAGTCTTTACCTGTTCTCCGTTGACTCCGTCGAGCCCGTCCTCTCCCTCTTCGCCCTGAAAAAACACAAACACAGCTGACGACTTCTTCTTCTTCAGCTCCAGTCTGTGTCAGTGTCACACACTCACCCTGTTTCCTCTCAGCCCTCGGTAACCCTGCAGACACAGGTCAGACACAGGTCAGAGACAGGTCAGAGACAGGTCAGAGACATAAACACAGGTCAGAGACAGGTCAGAGACATAAACACAGGTCAGAGACAGGTCAGAGACACAGACACAGGTCAGACACAGGTCAGAGACAGGTCAGAGACACAGACACAGGTCAGAGACAGGTCAGAGACAGGTCAGAGACAGGTCAGAGACACAGACACAGGTCAGACACAGGTCAGAGACAGGTCAGAGACACAGACACAGGTCAGACACAGGTCAGAGACAGGTCAGAGACACAGACACAGGTCAGAGACAGGTCAGAGACAGGTCAGAGACAGGTCAGAGACACAGACACAGGTCAGACACAGGTCAGAGACAGGTCAGAGACACAGACACAGGTCAGAGACAGGTCAGAGACACAGACACAGGTCAGAGACAGGTCAGAGACACAGACACAGGTCAGACAGAGGTCAGAGACACAGACACAGGTCAGAGACAGGTCAGAGACAGGTCAGAGACACAGACACAGGTCAGACAGAGGTCAGAGACACAGACACAGGTCAGAGACAGGTCAGAGACAGGTCAGAGACACAGACACAGGTCAGAGACACTGACACAGGTCAGAGACAGGTCAGAGACACAGACACAGGTCAGACAGAGGTCAGAGACAGGTCAGAGACACAGACACAGGTCAGAGACAGACACAGGTCAAAGACACAGACACAGGTCAGAGACAGACAGGTCAGAGACACAGACACAGGTCAGAGACACAGACACAGGTCAGAGACAGGTCAGAGACATAAACACAGGTCAGAGACACAGACACAGGTCAGAGACAGGTCAGAGACATAAACACAGGTCAGAGACACAGACACAGGTCAGAGACAGGTCAGAGACAGGTCAGACACAGGTCAGACACAGGTCAGAGACAGGTCAGAGACACAGACACAGGTCAGAGACAGGTCAGAGACAAACACAGGTCAGAGACAGGTCAGAGACAGACACAGGTCAGAGACACAGACACAGGTCAGAGACACAGACACAGGTCAGACACAGGTCAGAGACACAGACACAGGTCAGAGACAAACACAGGTCAGACACAGAGACAGGTCAGAGACAGACACAGGTCAGAGACAAACACAGGTCAGACACAGACACAGGTCAGAGACAGACACAGGTCAGAGACACAGACACAGGTCAGAGACAAACACAGGTCAGACACAGAGACAGGTCAGAGACAGACACAGGTCAGAGACAAACACAGGTCAGACACAGACACAGGTCAGAGACAAACACAGGTCAGACACAGACACAGGTCAGACACAAACACAGGTCAGAGACAAACACAGGTCAGAGACAGGTCAGAGACAGACACAGGTCAGAGACACAGACACAGGTCAGAGACACAGACACAGGTCAGAGACACAGACACAGGTCAGACACAGGTCAGAGACACAGACACAGGTCAGAGACAAACACAGGTCAGAGACAAACACAGGTCAGACACAGACACAGGTCAGAGACAAACACAGGTCAGAGACAGACACAGGTCAGAGACAGACACAGGTCAGAGACACAGACACAGGTCAGAGACACAGACACAGGTCAGAGACAGGTCAGAGACAGACACAGGTCAGAGACACAGACACAGGTCAGAGACAGACACAGGTCAGACACAGACACAGGTCAGAGACAGGTCAGACACAGACACAGGTCAGAGACACAAACACAGGTCAGAGACACAGACACAGGTCAGAGACAGACACAGGTCAGAGACAGACACAGGTCAGACACAAACACAGGTCAGAGACACAGACACAGGTCAGAGACAGGTCAGAGACACAAACACAGGTCAGACACAGACACAGGTCAGAGACAGGTCAGAGACAGGTCAGAGACACAGACACAGGTCAGACACAGGTCAGAGACAGGTCAGAGACACAGACACAGGTCAGAGACAGGTCAGAGACACAGACACAGGTCAGAGACAGGTCAGAGACACAGACACAGGTCAGACAGAGGTCAGAGACACAGACACAGGTCAGAGACAGGTCAGAGACAGGTCAGAGACACAGACACAGGTCAGACAGAGGTCAGAGACACAGACACAGGTCAGAGACAGGTCAGAGACAGGTCAGAGACAGACACAGGTCAGAGACAGACACAGGTCAGAGACACAGACACAGGTCAGAGACAGGTCAGAGACAGGTCAGAGACACAGACACAGGTCAGAGACACTGACACAGGTCAGAGACAGGTCAGAGACACAGACACAGGTCAGACAGAGGTCAGAGACAGGTCAGAGACACAGACACAGGTCAGAGACAGACACAGGTCAGAGACACAGACACAGGTCAGAGACAGGTCAGAGACATAAACACAGGTCAGAGACACAGACACAGGTCAGACACAGGTCAGAGACAGGTCAGAGACAGGTCAGAGACACAGACACAGGTCAGAGACAGGTCAGAGACAGGTCAGAGACACAGACACAGGTCAGAGACACAGACACAGGTCAGAGACAGGTCAGAGACAGGTCAGAGACAGGTCAGAGACACAGACACAGGTCAGAGACAGGTCAGAGACACAGACACAGGTCAGAGACAGGTCAGAGACAGGTCAGAGACACAGACACAGGTCAGAGACAGGTCAGAGACACAGACACAGGTCAGACAGAGGTCAGAGACACAGACACAGGTCAGACAGAGGTCAGAGACACAGACACAGGTCAGAGACAGGTCAGAGACAGGTCAGAGACAGACACAGGTCAGAGACAGACACAGGTCAGAGACACAGACACAGGTCAGAGACAGGTCAGAGACAGGTCAGAGACAGACACAGGTCAGAGACAGGTCAGAGACAGGTCAGAGACAGACACAGGTCAGAGACAGGTCAGAGACACAGACACAGGTCAGAGACAGGTCAGAGACAGAGACACAGGTCAGAGACAGGTCAGAGACAGACACAGGTCAGAGAAAGGTCAGAGACAGACACAGGTCAGAGACAGAGACAGGTCAGAGACACAGACACAGGTCAGACACAGGTCAGAGACAGACACAGGTCAGAGACAGAGACACAGGTCAGACACAGGTCAGAGACAGGTCAGAGACAGGTCAGAGACAGGTCAGAGACAGACACAGGTCAGAGACAGGTCAGAGACACAGACACAGGTCAGAGACAGGTCAGAGACAGAGACACAGGTCAGAGACAGGTCAGAGACAGACACAGGTCAGAGAAAGGTCAGAGACAGACACAGGTCAGAGACAGAGACAGGTCAGAGACAGACACAGGTCAGAGACAGACACAGGTCAGAGACAGGTCAGAGACAAACACAGGTCAGAGACAGACACAGGTCAGAGACAGACACAGGTCAGAGACAGGTCAGAGACAGACACAGGTCAGAGACAGACACAGGTCAGAGACAGGTCAAAGACAGACACAGGTCAGAGACAGAGACAGGTCAGAGACAGACACAGGTCAGAGACAGGTCAGAGACATACACAGGTCAGAAACAGGTCAGACAAAGGTCAGACACAGGTCAGAGACAGGTCAGACACAGGTCAGACACAGGTCAGCGACAGGTCAGAGACACAGACACAGGTCAGAGACAGGTCAGAGACACAGACACAGGTCAGACAGAGGTCAGAGACACAGACACAGGTCATAGACAGGTCAGAGACAGGTCAGAGACACAGACACAGGTCAGACAGAGGTCAGAGACACAGACACAGGTCAGAGACAGGTCAGAGACAGGTCAGAGACAGACACAGGTCAGAGACAGACACAGGTCAGAGACACAGAGACAGGTCAGAGACAGGTCAGAGACACAGACACAGGTCAGAGACACAGACACAGGTCAGAGACAGGTCAGAGACACTGACACAGGTCAGAGACAGGTCAGAGACACAGACACAGGTCAGACAGAGGTCAGAGACAGGTCAGAGACACAGACACAGGTCAGAGACAGACACAGGTCAAAGACACAGACACAGGTCAGAGACAGACAGGTCAGAGACACAGACACAGGTCAGAGACACAGACACAGGTCAGAGACACAGACACAGGTCAGAGACAGGTCAGAGACATAAACACAGGTCAGAGACACAGACACAGGTCAGACACAGGTCAGAGACAGGTCAGAGACAGGTCAGAGACATAAACACAGGTCAGAGACACAGACACAGGTCAGACACAGGTCAGAGACAGGTCAGAGACAGGTCAGAGACACAGACACAGGTCAGAGACACAGACACAGGTCAGAGACAGGTCAGAGACAGGTCAGAGACAGGTCAGAGACAGGTCAGAGACACAGACACAGGTCAGAGACAGGTCAGAGACAGGTCAGAGACACAGACACAGGTCAGAGACAGGTCAGAGACACAGACACAGGTCAGAGACAGGTAAGAGACAGGTCAGAGACACAGACACAGGTCAGACACACACACACACACAGGTCAGAGACACACACAGACACAGGTCAGAGACACACACACAGACACACACACACAGGTCAGAGACACAGACACAGGTCAGAGACAGGTCAGAGACAGGTCAGACACACAGACACACACACACAGAGACACAGACACAGGTCAGACAGAGGTCAGAGACAGGTCAGAGACACAGACACAGGTCAGAGACACACACAGGTCACACACACACAGACACACACAGACACACACACACAGGTCAGAGACACAGACACAGGTCAGACACACACACAGGTCAGACAAAGACACAGGTCAGAGACACACACAGGTCAGACACACACACAGGTCAGAGACACACACACACACAGGTCAGAGACAGACAGGTCAGAGACACAGAGACAGACACAGGTCAGAGACAGGTCAAGGACAAGTCAGAGACAGGTCAGAGACACACAGGTCAGACACAGGTCAGAGACACACACACACACACACACACACACACACACACACAGGTCAGAGACACAGACACAGGTCAGAGACAGGTCAGAGACACAGACACAGGTCAGACACAGACACACACACACACACACACAGGTCAGAGACACAGACACAGGTCAGAGACACAGAGACAGACACACACACAGAGACACAGACACAGGTCAGAGACAGACACACACAGGTCAGAGACACAGACACAGGTCAGAGACAGGTCAGAGACAGACACACAGACACACAGAGACACAGACACACAGAGACACAGAGACAGGTCAGAGACAGACACAGGTCAGAGACACAGAGACAGACACACAGAGACAGGTCAGAGACACAGACACAGGTCAGAGACAGGTCAGAGACAGACACACACACACACACACAGGTCAAAGACACACACACACACACACACACACACAGGTCAGAGACACACACACACACACACACACACACACACAGGTCAAAGACAGACACACAGAGACACACACACAGGTCAAAGACACACACAGACAGGTCAGAGACACACACACACACACACAGACACACACACAGGTCAGAGACAGAGACAGGTCAGAGACACACAGACACAGGTCAGAGACAGGTCAGAGACAGACACAGGTCAGAGACACACACACACACACAAAGACACACACACACACACACACACAGGTCAGAGACACACACAGGTCACACACAGGTCACACAGACACACACACACACACACACACAAAGACACACACAGGTCACACACAGGTCAGAGACACACACACACACACACAGGTCACACACAGACACACACACACACAAAGACAGGTCAGAGACAGACACACAGAGACAGGTCAGAGAAGGACACACACACACACACACAGGTCACACACACACACACAGACACACACACACAAAGACACACACAGGTCAGAGACAGGTCACACAGACACAGGTCACACAGGTCAGAGACAGACACACACAGAGACACAGACACAGGTCACAAAGACACACACACACACACACAGACACACACACACACACACACACACACACACACACACACACACACACAGGTCAGAGACAGGTCAGAGACACACACACACACACACACACACACACACACACACACACAGGTCAAAGACACACACACACACAGGTCAAAGACACACACACACAGACACACACAGACACACACACACACACAGAGACAGGTCAGAGACAGGTCAGAGACAGACACACAGAGACACAGACACACAGAGACAGACACAGGTCAGACACACACACACACAGGTCAGAGACACACACACACACACACACAAAGACACACACACACACACACACACACAGAGACACAGACACAGGTCAGAGACAGGTCAGAGACACACACACAGGTCAGAGACAGGTCAGAGACACACACACACACAGGTCAGACACAGGTCAGAGACACACACACACACAGACACACACACACACAGACACAGGTCAGAGACACAGACACACACACACACACACACAGGTCAAAGACACACACACACACACACAAAGACACACACACACACACACACACACACACAAGGTCAGACACAGGTCACACAGGTCAGAGACAGACACAGGTCACACACAGGTCAGACACACACACACACACAAAGACACACACACACACAGACACACAGACACACAGAGACAGGTCAGACACAGGTCACACACAGGTCAAAGACACACACACAGACACACAGACACAGGTCACACAGACACACACACACAGGTCACACACAGACACACACACACACACACACAGACACACACAGGTCAAAGACACACACACACACACACACACACACACACAGAGACACAGACACACACACACAAAGACACACACACAGACACACAGACACAGGTCAGAGACACAGACACAGGTCAGACACAGGTCACACAGACACAGGTCAGACACACACACACACAGACACAGGTCAGACACAGGTCACACACACACAGACAGGTCAGACACACAGGTCAGAGACAGGTCAAAGACAGACACAGGTCACACACACACACAGACACACACACAGGTCAGAGACAGGTCAAAGACACACACACACACACAGAGACACACACACACACACACACAGGTCAGAGACACAGACACACACACACACAGACACACACACAAAGACACAGGTCACACACACACACACACAAGACACACACACACAGACACACAGAGACACACACACACAAAGACACACACACAGAGACACACACACACACACACACAAGACACACACACACAAGACACACACACACAGAGACAGACACACAGAGACACAGAGACAGACACACAGAGACAGACACACACACAGAGACACACACACACACAGAGACAGGTCAGACACACACACAGGTCAGAGACAGGTCACACAGACACACACACAGAGACACACACACACACACACAGAGACACACACAGGTCAGAGACACACACACAGGTCAGAGACACAGACACACAGAGACAGGTCAGAGACACTGACACAGGTCAGAGACAGGTCAGAACACAGACACAGGTCACACACACACAGGTCAGAGACACAGACACACACAGACACACACACAGACACACACACACAGAGACACACACAGGTCAGAGACACAGACACAGGTCAGAGACACACACACACACACAGACACAGACACACACAGACACAGACACAGGTCACAGGTCAGAGACAGACACAGGTCAGAGACAGGTCAGAGACAGACACAGGTCAGAGACAGACAAGGTCAGAGACAGGTCAGAGACAGACACAGGTCAGAGACAGGTCAAGGACAAGTCAGAGACAGGTCAGAGACAGACACAGGTCAGACACAGGTCAGAGACAAACACAGGTCAGAGACACAGGTCAGAGACAGGTCAGAGACACAGACACAGGTCAGAGACACAGACACAGGTCAGAGACAGGTCAGAGACACAGACACAGGTCAGACACAGACACAGGTCAGAGACACAGACACAGGTCAGAGACAGGTCAGAGACAGACACAGGTCAGAGACAGGTCAGAGACACAGACACAGGTCAGAGACAGACAAGGTCAGAGACAGGTCAGAGACACAGACACAGGTCAGAGACAGGTCAGAGACAGACACAGGTCAGACACAGGTCAGAGACACAGACACAGGTCAGAGACAGGTCAGAGACAGGTCAGAGACAGACACAGGTCAGAGACAGGTCAGAGACAGACACAGGTCAGAGACAGGTCAGAGACACAGACACACACAGGTCAGAGACACAGAGACAGAGACACAGGTCAGAGACAGGTCAGAGACAGACACAGGTCAGAGAAAGGTCAGAGACACACACACAGGTCAGAGACACAGGTCAGAGACACAGGTCAGAGACAGACACACAGAGACAGAGACACAGGTCAGACACAGGTCAGAGACACACAGAGACAGGTCAGACACACACACAGGTCAGAGACACACACAGGTCAGAGACAGAGACACAGAGACACAGACACACAGAGACAGGTCAGAGACAGAGACACAGGTCAGAGACACAGAGACAGACACAGGTCAGAGACACAGACACACAGAGACAGACACACAGAGACAGACACAGGTCAGAGACAGGTCAAAGACAGACACAGGTCAGAGACAGAGACAGGTCACACACACACAGGTCACACACACACACACACAGAGACACACACAGGTCAGAGACACACACACACAAAGACACACACACACACACACACAGAGACAGGTCAGAGAAGGACACAGGTCACACAGGTCAGAGACAGGTCAGACACAGGTCAGACACACAGAGACAGACACAGGTCAGAGACAGGTCAGACACAGACACAGGTCAGAGACACAGGTCAGAGACAGACACAGGTCAGAGACACAGACACAGGTCAGAGACAAACACAGGTCAGACACAGACACACAGAGACACAGACACAGGTCAGAGACACAGACACACACACACAGGTCAGAGACAGGTCAGAGACACAGACACAGGTCAGAGACACACACAGACAGGTCAGAGACACAGACACAGGTCAGAGACAGGTCTGAGACAGACACAGGTCAGAGACAGGTCAGAGACAAGTCAGAGACAGACACAGGTCACACACAGACACAGGTCAGAGACAGGTCAGAGACAGGTCAGAGACAGACACACAGAGACACAGACACAGGTCAGAGACAGACACAGGTCAGAGACAGGTCAGACACACACACAGAGACACACACACACACACACACACACACACAGACACAGGTCAGACACACAGACACACACACACAGGTCAGAGACAGGTCAGAGACACACACACACAGGTCAAAGACACACACAGACAGGTCAGAGACAGGTCAGAGACAGACACAGGTCAGAGACAGGTCAGAGACAGAGACACAGGTCAGACACACAGAGACAGGTCAGAGACAGAGACACAGGTCAGAGACAGGTCAGAGACAGACACAGGTCACACACACAGACACAGGTCAGAGACAGGTCAGAGACACAGACACAGGTCAGAGACAGACACACAGAGACAGACACACAGAGACAGGTCAGAGACAGGTCAGAGACACAGACACAGGTCAGAGACACAGACACACAGACACACAGACACAGGTCAGAGACAGGTCAGAGACAGGTCAGAGACAGGTCACACACACACACAAAGACACACACAGACAGGTCAGACACACACACACACACACAAAGACACACACACACACACACAAAGACACACACAGACACACAGGTCAGAGACAGGTCAGAGACAGGTCAGAGACACAGACACAGGTCAGACACAGGTCAGAGACAGACACAGGTCAGACACAGGTCAGACACAGGTCAGAGACACAGACACAGGTCAGACACAGGTCAGAGACACAGACACAGGTCAGACACAGGTCAGAGACAGACACAGGTCAGACACAGGTCAGACACAGGTCAGAGACAGGTCAGAGACACAGACACAGGTCAGAGACAGGTCAGAGACAGAGACACAGGTCAGAGACAGGTCAGACACAAACACAGGTCAGAGACAGGTCAGAGACAGACACAGGTCAGAGAAAGGTCAGAGACAGGTCAGAGACACAGACACAGGTCAGAGACAGAGACAGGTCAGAGACACAGACACAGGTCAGACACAGGTCAGACACAGACACAGGTCAGAGACACAGACACAGGTCAAAGACAGGTCAGAGACAGACACAGGTCAGAGACAGGTCAGAGACACAGACACAGGTCAGAGACAGACACAGGTCAGAGACAGACACAGGTCAGAGACAGGTCAGAGACAGACACAGGTCAGAGACAGACACAGGTCAGAGACACAGAGACAGGTCAGACAGAGGTCAGAGACACAGACACAGGTCAGAGACAGGTCAGAGACAGGTCAGAGACAGACACAGGTCAGAGACAGACACAGGTCAGAGACACAGAGACAGGTCAGAGACAGGTCAGAGACACAGACACAGGTCAGAGACACAGACACAGGTCAGAGACAGGTCAGAGACACTGACACAGGTCAGAGACAGGTCAGAGACACAGACACAGGTCAGACAGAGGTCAGAGACAGGTCAGAGACACAGACACAGGTCAGAGACAGACACAGGTCAGAGACAGACACAGGTCAAAGACACAGACACAGGTCAGAGACAGACAGGTCAGAGACACAGACACAGGTCAGAGACACAGACACAGGTCAGAGACAGGTCAGAGACATAAACACAGGTCAGAGACACAGACACAGGTCAGACACAGGTCAGAGACAGGTCAGAGACAGGTCAGAGACATAAACACAGGTCAGAGACACAGACACAGGTCAGACACAGGTCAGAGACAGGTCAGAGACAGGTCAGAGACACAGACACAGGTCAGAGACACAGACACAGGTCAGAGACAGGTCAGAGACAGGTCAGAGACAGGTCAGAGACAGGTCAGAGACACAGACACAGGTCAGAGACAGGTCAGAGACAGGTCAGAGACACAGACACAGGTCAGAGACAGACACAGGTCAGAGACAGACAAGGTCAGAGACAGGTCAGAGACAGACACAGGTCAGAGACAGACACAGGTCAGACACAGGTCAGAGACAAACACAGGTCAGAGACACAGGTCAGAGACAGGTCAGAGACACAGACACAGGTCAGAGACACAGACACAGGTCAGAGACACAGACACAGGTCAGAGACAGGTCAGAGACAGACACAGGTCAGAGACAGGTCAGAGACACAGACACAGGTCAGAGACAGACAAGGTCAGAGACAGGTCAGAGACAGGTCAGAGACACAGACACAGGTCAGAGACAGGTCAGAGACAGACACAGGTCAGAGACAGGTCAGAGACACAGACACAGGTCAGAGACAGGTCAGAGACAGAGACACAGGTCAGAGAAAGGTCAGAGACAGACACAGGTCAGAGACAGAGACAGGTCAGAGACACAGACACAGGTCAGAGACAGACACAGGTCAGAGACAGAGACACAGGTCAGACACAGGTCAGAGACAGGTCAGAGACAGGTCAGAGACAGACACAGGTCAGAGACACAGACACAGGTCAGAGACAGAGACAGGTCAGAGACACAGACACAGGTCAGAGACAGACACAGGTCAGAGACAGAGACACAGGTCAGAGACAGGTCAGAGACAGGTCAGAGACAGACACAGGTCAGAGACAGGTCAGAGACACAGACACAGGTCAGAGACAGGTCAGAGACAGAGACACAGGTCAGAGACAGGTCAGAGACAGACACAGGTCAGAGACACAGACACAGGTCAGAGACAGACACAGGTCAGAGACAGACACAGGTCAGAGACAGGTCAAAGACAGACACAGGTCAGAGACAGAGACAGGTCAGAGACAGACACAGGTCAGAGACAGACACAGGTCAGAGACAGGTCAGAGACAGACACAGGTCAGAGACAGACACAGGTCAGAGACAGGTCAGAGAAGGACACAGGTCAGAGAAGGACACAGGTCAGAAACAGGTCAGACAAAGGTCAGACACAGGTCAGAGACAGACACAGGTCAGAGACAGGTCAGACACAGACACAGGTCAGAGACACAGGTCAGAGACAGACACAGGTCAGAGACACAGACACAGGTCAGAGACAAACACAGGTCAGACACAGACACAGGTCAGAGACACAGACACAGGTCAGAGACACAGACACAGGTCAGAGACAGGTCAGAGACACAGACACAGGTCAGAGACGCAGACACAGGTCAGAGAGACAGACACAGGTCAGAGACAGGTCTGAGACAGACACAGGTCAGAGACAGGTCAGAGACAAGTCAGAGACAGACACAGGTCAGAGACACAGACACAGGTCAGAGACAGGTCAGAGACAGGTCAGAGACAGACACAGGTCAGAGACACAGACACAGGTCAGAGACAGACACAGGTCAGAGACAGGTCAGAGACAGGTCAGAGACAGACACAGGTCAGAGACACAGACACAGGTCAGAGACCGGTCAGAGACACAGACACAGGTCAGAGACAGGTCAGAGACACAGACACAGGTCAGAGACAGGTCAGAGACAGACACAGGTCAGACACAGGTCAGAGACAGGTCAGAGACAGACACAGGTCAGAGACAGGTCAGAGACAGAGACACAGGTCAGACACAGTTCAGAGACAGGTCAGAGACAGAGACACAGGTCAGAGACAGGTCAGAGACAGACACAGGTCAGAGAAAGGTCAGAGACAAGTCAGAGACAGGTCAGAGACACAGACACAGGTCAGAGACAGACACAGGTCAGAGACAGACACAGGTCAGAGACAGGTCAGAGACAGGTCAGAGACACAGACACAGGTCAGAGACACAGACACAGGTCAGAGACAGGTCAGAGACAGGTCAGAGACAGGTCAGAGACACAGACACAGGTCAGAGACAGGTCAGAGACAGGTCAGAGACACAGACACAGGTCAGACATAGGTCAGAGACACAGACACAGGTCAGAGACACAGACACAGGTCAGAGACAGGTCAGAGACACAGACACAGGTCAGAGACAGGTCAGAGACAGGTCAGAGACACAGACACAGGTCAGACACAGGTCAGAGACAGACACAGGTCAGACACAGGTCAGACACAGGTCAGAGACACAGACACAGGTCAGAGACAGGTCAGAGACAGACACAGGTCAGACACAGGTCAGACACAGGTCAGAGACACAGACACAGGTCAGACACAGGTCAGAGACAGACACAGGTCAGACACAGGTCAGACACAGGTCAGAGACAGGTCAGAGACACAGACACAGGTCAGAGACAGGTCAGAGACAGAGACACAGGTCAGAGACAGGTCAGACACAAACACAGGTCAGAGACAGGTCAGAGACAGACACAGGTCAGAGACAGACACAGGTCAGAGAAAGGTCAGAGACAGGTCAGAGACACAGACACAGGTCAGAGACAGAGACAGGTCAGAGACACAGACACAGGTCAGACACAGGTCAGACACAGACACAGGTCAGAGACACAGACACAGGTCAAAGACAGGTCAGAGACAGACACAGGTCAGAGACAGGTCAGAGACACAGACACAGGTCAGAGACAGACACAGGTCAGAGACAGGTCAGAGACACAGACACAGGTCAGAGACAGACACAGGTCAGAGACAGACACAGGTCAGAGACAGGTCAGAGACAGACACAGGTCAGAGACAGGTCAGACACAGACACAGGTCAGAGACAGACACAGGTCAGAGACACAGACACAGGTCAGAGACAGGTCAGAGACACAAACACAGGTCAGAGACAGACAGGTCAGAGACACAGACACAGGTCAGAGACAGGTCAGAGACAAACACAGGTCAGAGACAGGTCAGAGACAGACACAGGTCAGAGACACAGACACAGGTCAGAGACAAACACAGGTCAGAGACACAGACACAGGTCAGAGACAGGTCAGAGACAGACACAGGTCAGAGACACAGACACAGGTCAGAGACAAACACAGGTCAGAGACACAGACACAGGTCAGAGACAGGTCAGAGACAGACACAGGTCAGAGACAAACACAGGTCATAAACAGGTCAGACAAAGGTCAGACACAGGTCAGAGACAGACACAGGTCAGAGACAGGTCAGACACAGACACAGGTCAGAGACAGACACAGGTCAGAGACAGACACAGGTCAGAGACAGACACAGGTCAGAGACAGGTCAGAGACAAACACAGGTCAGAGACAGGTCAGAGACAGACACAGGTCAGAGACAGACACAGGTCAGACACAGACACAGGTCAGAGACAGACACAGGTCAGACACAGACACAGGTCAGAGACAAACACAGGTCAGAGACAGACACAGGTCAGACACAGACACAGGTCAGATACAGACACAGGTCAGAGACAAACACAGGTCAGACACAGACACAGGTCAGAGACAAACACAGGTCAGAGACACAGACACAGGTCAGAGACAAACACAGGTCAGACACAGACACAGGTCAGAGACAGGTCAGAGACAGACACAGGTCAGAGACACAGACACAGGTCAGAGACAAACACAGGTCAGACACAGACACAGGTCAGAGACAAACACAGGTCAGACACAAACAAAGATTGCTGTAAATTGCTGTAAAACTGTGTTAAAGCTGCTGAACCTTTGGTCCTCTGAGTCCAGGACAGCCCTCGACTCCTGGAGGTCCACTGGGTCCAGGTTGACCACGCTCGCCCTGAGACAGAGGTTAGAGGTCAACAGTGAAAACAATGACACACAGTAAACGCTCTGCAGCTGAGTCAGAACCAGGGCTGGATTCCTGTGGACTGCTTCAGACCTGACTGACCAGGATCTGACCCAGATGTGATCCTACAGGGGCCTTAGTCACTGGACGCCTCCTGAAGACCTCTGTGTGACCCTGAGGAGCAGGAACTGGACCGAGAGACTGACTGCAGCTGTGCTTCACTTTCACTTTGGTTTTGTTCAACACATCGTATGGATATCAGCATTAATCAGCCGCTCTTTTATCTGTTACATTCAGACTCTTCATGACCAGAACCTGTCAGAGGAGCGACTGGAAATAACTCTGATCACAGACGGGCTGAAAAGGACTCAGGACTCTATCTCCTGAACAGCTCTAGACCAGGACGAAACGTGAGTGGAAAAGGCCAAGATAAAAAGATAAAAGATCTGAGGGAAACTGCACAAATTGTTG
>JALDNG010001218.1:52500-59635 GCA_024349245.1 Neodontobutis hainanensis
CAGAGCACCGACTGTAGAAACACAGACAGACAGAGCACCGTCAGGAAGAACACACAGACAGAGCACCGTCAGGAGAAACACAGACAGAGCACCGACTGTAGAAACACAGACAGAGCACCGTCAGGAGAGAAACACAGACAGAGCACCGCCAGAGAAACACAGACATAGCACCATCAGGAGAGAAACACAGACAGAGCACCGACTGTAGAGAAACACAGACAGAGCACCGTCAGGAGAGAAACACAGACAGATCACCGTCAGGAGAGAAACACAGACAGAGCACCGACTGTAGAGAAACACAGACAGAGCACCGTCAGGAGAGAAACACAGACAGAGCACCGCCAGGAGAGAAACACAGACAGAGCACCGTCAGGAGAGAAACACAGACAGAGCACCGTCAGAGAGAAACACAGACAGAGCACCGTCAGTAGAGAAACACAGACAGAGCACCGACTGTAGAGAAACACAGACAGAGAACCGTCAGGAGAGAAACACAGACAGAGCACCGTCAGGAGAGAAACACAGACAGAGCACCGACTGTAGAGAAACACAGACAGAGCACCGTCAGGAGAGAAACACAGACAGAGCACCGCCAGGAGAGAAACACAGACAGAGCACCGTCAGGAGAGAAACACAGACAGAGCACCGTCAGGAGAGAAACACAGACAGAGCACCGTCAGTAGAGAAACACAGACAGAGCACCGACTGTAGAGAAACACAGACAGAGAACCGTCAGGAGAGAAACACAGACAGAGCACCATCAGGAGAGAAACACAGACAGAGCACCGACTGTAGAGAAACACAGACAGAGCACCGTCAGGAGAGAAACACAGACAGAGCACCATCAGGAGAGAAACACAGACAGAGCACCGACAGGAGAGAAACACAGACAGAGCACCGTCAGGAGAGAAACACAGACAGAGCACCGTCAGGAGAGAAACACAGACAGAGCACCGTCAGGAGAGAAACACAGACAGAGCACCGTCAGGAGAGAAACACAGACAGAGCACCGTCAGGAGAGAAACACAGACTGAGCAATGTCAGGAGAGAAACACGGACAGAGCATCGTCAGGAGAGAAACACAGACAGAGCACCGACTGTAGAGAAACACAGACAGAGCACCGACTGTAGAGAAACACAGACAGAGCACCGTCAGGAGAGAAACACAGACAGAGCACCGTCAGGAGAGAAACACAGACAGAGCACCGACTGTAGAGAAACACAGACAGAGCACCGTCAGGAGAGAAACACAGACAGAGCACCGCCAGGAGAGAAACACAGACAGAGCACCATCAGGAAAGAAACACAGACAGAGCACCGACTGTAGAGAAACACAGACAGAGCACCGTCAGGAGAGAAACACAGACAGAGCACCGTCAGGAGAGAAACACAGACAGAGCACCGTCAGGAGAGGAACACAGACAGAGCACCGTCAGGAGAGAAACACAGACAGAGCACCGTCAGGAGAGAAACACAGACAGAGCACCGTCAGGAGAGAAACACAGACTGAGCAATGTCAGGAGAGAAACACGGACAGAGCACCGTCAGGAGAGAAACACAGACAGAGCACCGACTGTAGAGAAACACAGACAGAGCACCGACTGTAGAGAAACACAGACAGAGCACCGTCAGGAGAGAAACACAGACAGAGCACCGTCAGGAGAGAAACACAGACAGAGCACCGACTGTAGAGAAACACAGACAGAGCACCGTCAGGAGAGAAACACAGACAGAGCACCGCCAGGAGAGAAACACAGACAGAGCACCATCAGGAGAGAAACACAGACAGAGCACCGACTGTAGAGAAACACAGACAGAGCACCGTCAGGAGAGAAACACAGACAGAGCACCGTCAGGAGAGAAACACAGACAGAGCACCGACTGTAGAGAAACACAGACAGAGCACCGTCAGGAGAGAAACACAGACAGAGCACCGCCAGGAGAGAAACACAGACAGAGCACCGTCAGGAGAGAAACACAGACAGAGCACCGTCAGGAGAGAAACACAGACAGAGCACCGTCAGTAGAGAAACACAGACAGAGCACCGACTGTAGAGAAACACAGACAGAGAACCGTCAGGAGAGAAACACAGACAGAGCACCGTCAGGAGAGAAACACAGACAGAGCACCGACTGTAGAGAAACACAGACAGAGCACCGTCAGGAGAGAAACACAGACAGAGCACCGCCAGGAGAGAAACACAGACAGAGCACCGTCAGAGAGAAACACAGACAGAGCACCGTCAGGAGAGAACACAGACAGAGCACCGTCAGTAGAGAAACACAGACAGAGCACCGACTGTAGAGAAACACAGACAGAGAACCGTCAGGAGAGAAACACAGACAGAGCACCATCAGGAGAGAAACACAGACAGAGCACCGACTGTAGAGAAACACAGACAGAGCACCGTCAGGAGAGAAACACAGACAGAGCACCATCAGGAGAGAAACACAGACAGAGCACCGACTGTAGAGAAACACAGACAGAGCACCGTCAGGAGAGAAACACAGACAGAGCACCGTCAGGAGAGAAACACAGACAGAGTAATGTCAGGAGAGGAACACAGACAGAGCACCGTCAGGAGAGAAACACAGACAGAGCACCGTCAGGAGAGAAACACAGACAGAGTAATGTCAGGAGAGGAACACAGACAGAGTACTATCAGCAGAGAAACACAGACAGAGCACCGTCAGGAGAGAAACACAGACAGAGCACCGTCAGGAGAGAAACACAGACAGAGCACCGTCAGGAGAGAAACACAGACAGAGCACCGTCAGGAGAAACACAGACAGAGCACCGTCAGGAGAGAAACACAGATAGAGCACCATCAGGAGAGAAACACAGACAGAGCACCGTCAGGAGAGAAACACAGACAGAGCACCATCAGGAGAGAAACACAGACAGAGCACCGTCAGGAGAGAAACACAGACAGAGCACCATCAGAGAGAAACACAAACGGAGAACCATCAGAAGGGCACTGACAGAAAAACACATACAAAGCACTTTAAGGAGAGCGATGACTCCTGAAAACACAGATAAACATCTGGATTTGGATGCATTTAAAAAAGTTTATCTTGGCCTTAAACTGTTGTTTTATGCTTTAAAGTGGTTCTAGCAGGATCAGGACAGGTTTTGTGTGGATTCTTACCGGACTTGAGGAGCAGGTCTGACTGCTGCTTCAGTCTCATCACGTCTTCATCAAGTCCATCTGAAAATATCACTAAAACCTGAAACACACACAACAACTGCCTAAGACCGGGTTCAGGAGGACTCTGTAGGTCCAAGTCCAGGACCGGATCTGGATCAGCTAGGACCAGGAAGATTTCAAAGACTACAGTGAGATTCTCCACCAGCTCCATCTAAAACCTGTAAAAGTTTAAATCCATCTAAAACCTGTAAAAGTTATAGCTTATATCCAGTTCCAATCCAAGCCTAACCCCGGTCTAACCCCGGTCTTACCCAGACCTACCTTGACCCCGGCTCTGGACTTGGTGCTGAACAAGTCTCTGAAGGACTCCATCATGTTGCTGTTAAAGAACGAGGGCTCGGTGACGGTCAGAGTCGACAGTTTCTGCACCACGCCGGGGTCATAGCCCTCAAAGTTGGTGTCAAAGACCATGCGCCCGTCCCGGCCCAGGAGCCTGAAGGCCAGACCGGTGTTCACCGGGCCCTTGGTGCAGCACAGGCCCTCCACCGACGACAAGTACTGGACAATACCCGGGAGGAAGCGCCGCAGTTTCATCTGACCGCTGAAGAGAGTGTCTCCAGCACGGCGAGAGATGTCGAAGCCCAGAGCGATGTCAATGCTGCAGTCTTTACACAGAGATACAGAAGGACTTTAACTGGCATTAACTGGATTTAAACTGGTTTTAACTGGACTGAATCATGGTGATGTTCATACTGCAGCCTTTACAAGAGGAGATATAACATTTAGCTCACTATAGTTAAGTCGTCCACGTTGGCACACTTACCTAACACTTTCACTTTTATCCATTATCGGCTTCGTGAAATAATTAATGAACTAAATTTAGATGTGTTTAACTTCTGTCTGTGTACTTTCTGGCCAGTGGATTTTTGTCTTGATATTTGAAAAAAAAAAATAGCCAATTCTTGAAAACATATTTTAGTAACTTAATGATTTTTTCCAATTTACCAATAGTTTATTGGGATAACCCAAACCAGTTTATATAAGTTTAAATAAAATGCAATTGGATGTTTAATATAGTGTTGATGTAAGAAAACCCATCAAAACATTGATGGTCTCTGTCCTGGTCTTGCTGGACTGATAAAGTTTAAAATTACTTTCCGGAGAGTCCCAACAGGTCTCTCCGTAAAGACCCAGAAAGTGGGTCCAGCCAAAGCCACAGGACAGACGAGTCCATGGTTCTATGGGGCAGAAAAGACAGCGGCTGCCTCAGACTTATGGTGCTCTACACAGCCACAGTTTACTCCAGCTCCTGGTGAAGCCGCGCTAGCTTCAGATCACAAAACATTTTAGCTAAAAACACTGCTTCACGTCAAAAACAAAACAAAACCTGAAACTGGACTAAAATTAGTAAAAAAAATCTCACATTTTAGTTGGGACTATACAGTAAAATTCTAACCCTGTGTTTCCTCACCCTTCTCCTCGCTTGGGAGCTTGGACTTGCAGATGGTTTCCACGACCTTCTGCTTGATCTTGTCCAAGCTCCCAAAGTTCTGAACGGTAAAGAGTCGGTCGGCCTTCCCCCCAGTAATCTGCAGCAGCTCCAGGTCCTGCACGTTCCCGATCCCAATGACAAACATCTCTACCCCCAGGGCCCTCAGCATCTCGGCAGACGGCCCCACGTCATCCTGGGACTCTCCGTCTGTGATCAGGACCAGGTTTTGGGAGATCTGCTGGTTTCTACGGCTGCCCCTGGCTTCGGTGAAGTACTCCCTAAGAGCGCTCAGGGCCTGGCCAATATTAGTGCCACCTCCAGTCTGCTGCATCCCCATTATATGCTTTATCACCTGCAGAAACACAAATTAGTTCATATAAAACCTGTTGAAAACCAGCTAAAACCTGATCATTTCAATTAAAACTTGCTTAAATCCACCTAAAACCTATTTAAATCCATTTAAAACCCACTGTATTCTCTGTTGGGAGCTCATTGAGGAAGAACTGGTGTTGAAAGGTGCTGGCAAACTGAGCCAGTCCCACTCTGACTTTGTCTTGGCTGATGTTGAAGCTCTTGACTAAGCTGGTGGTGAAGTTCTTCATGATCGTGTAGTCGTTAGAATGGATGCTCCCTGACTGATCAAGGAGGAAGACGAGGTCGGCCTGCTGCTTCTCACACACTGCAGGAAACACAGATAGAGTTAGGCAGTTTATGGAAGAATAGAGATTTACATTTTCAGATTTCTTAAAACCATCAAGTGCCCTTTCAGACATTGCTGTTATTCACCCAGGTATCCCTCGGACCTTGCATTTGGACTCTGGTGTCATACCTGGTTTGGTGTTGTACCTGGTTTGATGTCGGAGCAGAAGACCTCGCTGATGTTCTTGTAAAGCGTCTCTAAAGCGGCAAAGTTGTCCACGTAAAAGACCCTGTTCTCTTTGTGACCGACCATGATCTCCAGCTGCTCCTGGATGGCTCCTTCCACTCCGATACTGAACACACTTACGCCGTTCTTTTCCAGGGCCTTGGACGGCGCCTCCAGGCTGTACCTGAAGGAACAACAGGAGGTGGACTGAGGGGAAGAGAAAGTTCTGAATATAACTGAAGCATGAGAGAAGCCAATGTTTTTTCTTTTCTTTTGAAGGAGACTGATTTAGGTTTTCTTGTTATGGTCTGTTATTGCCTTTATATGACAGATTAAGATTCCCTCCACCAGGTGAGCAGCCTACTAACAATGATTTTTTTTCTCTATTACCAAAGAAAACAACAATACCTGGACCTGACCTGGACCCAATCTGGACAAGAAATAGTCCTGGCCTGGACAAGACCTGGACTCAACATGGACCCGACATGGACTTGAACTGGACCTGTCCTGGACAAGACCTGGCCCTGATTTGCTCAAGACCTGAGCATGACTTACGTCGACGAGACCTGGACAAGACCTGGACCTGACCTGGACAAAACCTGGACCCAACCCGAACTTGACCTGGAATTGACCTGGACCTGACCTGGACAAACCCTAGACAAGAGTTGGACAAAACCTGGACAAGACCTGGACCTGAGCAAGATGTGCCCAGAAGATGCACAAGACCTGGATAAGACTTGGACAAGACCTGGACACAAACTGGACAAGCCCTTGACATGTTCTGCAGAAGACCTGGACCCGACCTTCACAAGACCTGGACAAGACCTGGACTCGACCTGGACAAAACCTGTACCTGAGCAAGACGTGCTTAAGACTTGAACTTGACCTGGACAAGACCTGGACCTGAGCAAGACGTGATTAAGACCTGAACTAGACCTGGACAAACCCTGGATAAGACCTCTGCAAGACCTGGACAAGACCTGAAAAGCCCTAGACGTGTCCTGGACACAAGCTGGAAAAGACCTGGACAAGACCTGGACAAGAGCTAGACAAGACCTGGACAAAGTCCAAGTTCATGCCCATATTATTATTCCATAATTCATCTTTTTTTTATGGATCTTTGAAAATTCTTTGTGTAACCAAATAAAGTCTGTGTGCTTCATTAGGCTCTACCTTATCAGAAAAAACATAGACAGAGGTATTTTTTAACAAACCTGGGAGGAAGAGTATATCTTATTACACTCATTTTTGCGTTTGGCCCTTTGTGCACTAATACAGTTCCGTAAAATAAAAGAGTGTGGAATGTGTGATAGAAACCTGTCGGTGGCATCTCCATCAGTGATGACCATGAGCAGTTGAGGGATCTTCTGCGCGGCTCGTCCTCCGTGCTCAGGTCTGAAGAACTGCAGGGAGTATTCCAGGGCCTTCCCGGTGTAGGTGTTTCCACTGGTGTGATTCAGTGCGGAGATGGCCTTCAGGACGTCACGTTTGGTGCTGTAGCTATTTAAGGTGAAGATGGAGACTGGGTCGTCGGAGTACAGGATGACACCAAAGCGCGTCAGGTGTGTTCCCACTGTTGTCTGGTTCACCATCGATGACATAAACTTCTGCATGCTTTGGAACTCTGTC